>CM028364.1:17154594-17383471 GCA_016624345.1 Platycodon grandiflorus | reverse complement strand
ATTTACAGCTGAGTTTTCAAAACTCCAGCAATGCTCCAACGATCCAAGGGTAGAAGCTTGTACATAAACTCCTTCACCACTTTTATCAATCCTGTTCATTACTGTCCGCATATCTTCCATGGCTGATTCCTTGATATCGTCCACATCATCGTCAGGCCCAACTACATAGAGACCAGTGCCAGCAATTGCATGCTCAAGCCCCTGCATTAAGCAAATGATACAAGATAAGAATTTCATTTAATAAGAGAATGCGCACAATGCTAACCAAATAGGTTGTAAGGTTCAGAACAGAGTATGAAGGGAGTAAATTAGGCCTTTTGGTAATCCAAACCTCTACACTAGGGAACAATTTATACGAAGGCTCAACAAATCTTTGCAGAGATGAGGATCTGAGCTGGTATTTAAGTAGGGATAACTCCAATACCCATATCAAGTATAAACACTCTTCCTTTTTAATATCTTTAGTAGGAAGAATATTCAAACAAAACAAAAGTAGCATTACCTGTGCAGTAATCTTAATTCCCTGTGCAGCCTTAATTTCTTTATGATGCAGGTAAGTTCCCTGAAATCATATCACCGTTAAACTCATTGATACCGTAATGGATGATAGACAGAATAATAAATGAAAAGAACACAACTAATACCATATTCTTCAAGGAATTAAGTCTTGATCCCACTTATAACACAAGAAAGTTCGCTAGTTCGCTTAATAAAGCAACTTCAGGCTACCAACAGAACTTGAAACAAATTTCAGTCAATCTATAAAGAGAAACTGCATGCCCTCACTAACTTTGTTGGGCCAATTCCAACACAAGATCTAAATGTGATGACTAGATTTCCTTCGGCAAAATTAATTGGGAATAAGAGTTTTTAAAAGAAAGAAAATTCTGCAGAGAATGAAGGATGCAAATATCTGTCAACTATGTAAGCGAGGTCCAACCCAGAAAAAGGGGTTAGCTATCCCTCCTATTTGATAGACCGAAACTGAAGAGCACGTTCATTAAATTGCACCAACTCAGGCAGCTATTATAGAGGTAGACAGATTCACAAGAAAAAGAAAGAAAAACATTGATGCGTCACAAGCTAGACAATATTTTCTTTCATGAGATTAAATGGAAGCAAGTATTCTCAGCATTGGAAGTGCATCAGCTAAACTGAAAAAGACTCCCCATGCATTTCATCATTTGTTCCATAAGGTAAAAGTTTAGGTTTATCTCCTAGTTATTATTCATCCATTAGACTATTTAAATTACTTCTGAATTTCTGAAGTCGCTTCTCTCAGAAACTCGGTATTTGAAGTTGACCAAATGATGTTAGACACATGAAATGTAAAGATGCTCAAGCTCTAAACCTGTATCAACTGAACTGCAAAAGGCATTGCCCAGGGAAGATAACAACCCCCCAAAAAAAAAAAAAAACTTTAATTTACTGGTGTGAGCAATTGCACTCATAGTCATATCATGATTAATAATAGGTTATCAATGCGTATTTGCAGGAAGAAGCCACTGAAAGGGGAATGGAAAAAATAAAAGTCAAAAGAACATTTCACCTTCACACGGAGTTCCTTCATTGGATGGGCGTCAATAGAGCTCGGATTGAAGTAACAATTGGACCCTGAAAAGGCTTTTAATCAGGAACGAGCAAATACTACTATAAACTGTAGGCAACAATAAAGTACATTATCTTGCCTGCATGCCACAAACAACAATCTGATCTCCTTCATGAAGGACACCATTTACTAGCACAACATCAATGGTTGTGCCATGGCCTTCTATAACCTTGACCTCCAAAACAGTACACTGGCAAAATTTCCAAACCCATTTCAGAAATCACAAACTCATATTTCTCACCGGCGCGAAAGAGAAAAGTGAAAAGGAAGTGTACCTGTATTTCTTTGCTGTATTTAAGTTTTCTTTCATTGTCTTCTGAGCCCATTGGACAAGTAATAGTAACATATCAGGGATGCCTTCACCACTGTTTCATCCAAAACACAAAATTTAGGAAAGTGCCAAGATTTTCAGTAGGGCAAAAAACATGTCATTACAAGGCAAGAACAAGAAAACTACCTGATGGCACTTGTAGGTACGATACTATAAGTTTCACCCATTTCTTTATTTTTATAGTACAACTCCGTATTAAGTCCTTGTTCCATGAACTCTGTGATTACCTGATTATCACGGAAAACAAACTGAGACTAGGCCCACAAAGCTGCGAGAAAAGTAAGGGGACAGATATAATAGGGACATTTATGACCTTGGTAACCCTGCTATTAAATTCAAGCAGTACATCCTTGGACTGTTGCTTAATTGCCTTCAAAAATGGTGCATTACGGCAAGTTTTCCACCCATATAACCTGTCAACCTGTGCATTGCCACATTCAAGAAATAATATTTGAGACCAAGGGAGAAGGGAGATAATGGCCATAGCAGCTGCACTCCAAAGATTGTACAGAAACCAAAACTCACCTTATTCAAAGCAACAATAAACTCTCGTGTTCCTCATTCTTAGAAGATTGAGTGATTCGATGGTCTGTGGTTCTAAACCGTGCATTATGTCAACAACCAAAATTGCAAGATCACATAAACCGGAACCCGAGACCGCAAATTTGTGAAGGACTCGTGTCCAGGTGTATCAATAACCAATAGACCTGGGACGACCAGCTTCGCATCAGCTTTCAGTTCCTTGGTTCTTTCACGTATGTTCTGCAGGAAAATATGTTGCACCGATTTGCTGGGTAATTCCTCCGGCCTCACCTTCCTGGACATTTGTGCCTCGAATACAATCAAGCAACTTGGTTTTCCCAGTATCAACGTGACCCATAATACAGCAAATTGGGGACCGGAGAGCCTTTTCACCATCTTCTTCCTTCGGATCTTCTTTTTACCTTTTATTTCTTTTCGTTTATTTTTGTTTGTAACAGAAGACCGGGCTGATTTTTCATACTGTCAACATCCTGATCTACTCTCATAGCAACAGGAAGGGGCTCTGACTCCTGAGATGCTGCTCGAGCATTCTTTATCTCCTTCTTCACTACAGGTTCAGGTCCAGCCTCAGGCTCTTCCTCCTCATCAGCAAATGCACTTTTACCTGGCAGTTTGAGATCAGCATCATCCCAACTTTTTGCATCCCATTCATCTTCTTCCTCGTCTTCTTCAATCCCGTTCTGTTGAGCCTCATCTGTAACATCGGTTTTCTCCTCTACTTTCATTTCTTCAACTTCTTCAATCTTCTCTGCTTCCACGGAATCCAGTTCAGACACATTATCCTCCTGGTTTTCATTTGCTTGGTGCTTTCAACAGCCTTTGCAGAGGCCGAACCATTGGCCTGAGGATGCGGTTTCGACTTCCTCGTTTGGTACTTGGGTCGTTTTGTTGGGGCAGCACCAGTGTCACCACTAGGAGCGGCAACCCACCAGCATTGGCAAGAATTTGATTTCTCATGGCCTCCCGTCGACGGGCTTCTTCCTTCTGCTTTCCTGTTAAAAGCTTTCCTTCTGCTTTCTTCTTCAGAAGTTTTTCCTTCTCTCGTTCCTTTTTCAAGCGTTTTCTCTTCTGCAAGCCTTTCAATTTCTTCTTGCCGAAGACGCTCCTCTTCTTCCTTCCGTAACTTCTCCTCTTCTTCCCTTTTCTTCTTTTCCTCTGCTTCTTTAAGTCTGGCAAGTCTCTCTTGCATCTCTCTAACATGCTTTGGGACTTTCTTATCAGGTACTTTGGCCTTCGTGTCTTCCTGTTTTTCTTCCACAGCAGGTGTAGCAGCTGTCTTTGCAGCAGCTGCCTTCTTCTCTTTCTCTTTTTCCTTCTTCTTTTTCTTCTTCGCCGCTGCAGACTCCACAACTTCTTCCTCTCCATCCTTTTCACCTGCATCATCTACTAACTCTGCTGGTTCAGACTGAGTTTGAACTTTCTCTTGTACGGGCAGAGCAGGAGTAGGTCCTTCACCAAGTTCTGCTAGAAGCTTATCAAGTTCATCCTCTTCTTGTGCTGTTCTCCGCTCTTCTTTTTCTTCTTTGTTTTTTGAAGTTTCCACAACTTCAGCTTCCTTACCACTAATACTGGTGCTGGGTGGTTCAGGTTCATCAACTGCATTAGTAACACTACTATTCTTCTTTTTCGAAGACTTCTTTTACCAGAAAACATAATTGTCGATGCATCTTCATCCAGATCACCAATATCTTCAATCACGGTATCACCACCCAATTTAGAAAAGAAACATCTTCACCCTTTCCTTCTGCAAATGATGCACCAGAGAAACCACTACTCTTTCTTGAAGACTTGGAAGACTTCTTCTTACCTGTAAAGGTAATGGAAGCAACATCTTCATCATCCTCTTTGGTTTCCTCCTTAATTTCCTCCCCTTCATCAAGTTCATCAAGATTAACCACAGGAAAGACACTACCACTGCTTTTCTTATTTGATTTTGACAGTTTCTTTTTTCCAGTAAAAGAGATAACCGGCTCATCATCGTCCTCCGAGTGCTGTTCCGACACTGATTTATCAATCAAATCCCCGTCTCCACCATCATCCTCATCACCAATTGCATCAAATGCCGACCCAGTAAACAAACTATTACCCTTTTTCGACTTTGAATACTTCTTCCTCCCACTAAAGACAACAACATTATCATCATCGTCCTCACTGCCAGCACCACCATCACCTTCATTCCGAGTCAACCCCGAAGTATCATCAATATCCTCATCCACAAGCAACCCAAAACCCGAACCACTAACCAACCTATTGTTCCCACCTTTCTTCGTTTTTGACTTCTTCTTCCCACCAAACTGAACAACAACATCATCATCACCACTCATTTCCTGAACATCACCATCATCATCAACTTTGGGTTGAGAATTCTTAGAATTCGCCTTATTACCCTTCTTCTTACCAGCAACTAGGGAAACAACGTCCTCTTCCTGAACAGACTGTTCTTCAGATAACTCTGTTCCAATCGAATACTCATCGTCATCAATAACAACACCCTTCTTTTTCGACTTCACCCCACTGTCGTCGTCCCGGCCACTAGGCTTCTTTCGCCCCATCGATAAGTCGTGATTTCGACAGATAAAGTAATTCCGTAAACACTAGAAACAACAAACAGCCCCTACAAAACCCTAATACTTAATCAATAATCAGAATTACAAAACGAAACATATATAAATCAATATAGTCAGTAGATCCATTTCAGATAATTATATAAACTGAGTAGCACGTACTGAAATTCCAAAATCAATTTTTTTTTTAAAAACCCGGATTAAAATAACACCATACAGAATCAAATCAAATAAGCGATACATGAAATTAAAGAAGAAATAATTCACTTACAGCCGGAAAATTGCAAGCAACGTTTAATAGAGAGAGAGCTTACCAAGGCAATGAGTAGAGAGACGATCGGAATTGTACGAGTGAGTGTGTGTATTAGGAAAAATTTAGGGTTTTGCGTTACAGATTAGTTTTGGAGGGCAAAGGAAAAAGAGCTGAATGAAACGAAAATACTGTAAGGAAGGAAATGGAGAGAGAAAATGAAGGAAATGCAGAACACTGTTATTTAACTTATTTTTGTTAGTATTATTATTATGACATGTGGTTCTATTGATCTATCTAGGGTTGTGAATTTGTGATATGGGCTGGTTCGTCACCAGAAAGCCCACTGCGTTCTAGTTCTGGTCCGTACCGCGACAATTGTCTGGTCTCGGGACTACTTAGAAAATCTCAAAACCCGCTTAGCTTAGAGTTTATAATTAGGAGAAATTGTTGACTGATCTATTTTTTTCTTTTCGGTTTATTTTTTTTAATCGTTAAAAATATTTTAAGAATTTTTTAAAATAATATTAACAACATCGTTGCTTTAGATTTGAGATTCGAATTGATGTATAAATAATTTTATGTTGTTAATATAGTCTTTCCTCACATGTTTGGGTATCAATTTTCTATGTATAACATACTAATTTGATCAAATTCGAATTTTTGAGTTCATCTCATTTTTCTTTGTTCTTGGGCTATTTTGATCACTTTAATCTCTATTTCAGCTTTGAATTTGTTTAAAATCAGTCTCATATTGTTATCCTAACTTAGAACTACATTTGTGAACAATTTTTCTACCAAAAAACACTATTTTTGAGCTCCAAATCGAGCTTGACAATGTGCTGTCCGAAAACAGAGGGAGATATTTTTGGACTGATTTAATTCATCAATTACAGTATGCTGGGCAACGCAACATAACTGGACTGAAGCGATTACAAATGTCAAGCTCGATTACAAAGATGACTGGACTGGACTGAAGCGATTATAAAGATGACTGGACTGGAGCGATTACAAATGTTTAAAAAGGGACCAGCCCGTAATTCACCCTAATAATTACTAGTAAAGCGCCCAAAATTTTATCGTTATAAATAAAATAATTTAAAAAATTAAGATTATGAGAATTAAGTAAATAATTAAAATATAAACAAACAAATCAAAATTTTAATGCTAGCAAAATAAACAAATAATGATTGTAACATAATGATTATGAGTTTGATGCATATAAATTAAACAAATAATTATAATACAAGGATTAAGAAAAAGTAAATTGATAATCAGAATCACATAAATTTAAAAAATATATATTATTAAATATTTTGAAATACTTCTTTAAATACAATATTGGTTGTTAAACATATACGATTGCTACTATAACATATCAAAATTCAAAGGTTTTTAGGATTGATAACTCTAGATAAAGAGATGTACAACTGACAATAATGAAAATAGGCATTATAAAAAAATAAAATAAAATAATATGAACAAAATTAAAATAATAATACAAATTAAAACCAACTCATAGACAACAATGTAACTAAATGTCTAAATTTAACTGTCAAAAAAATAAAAATAAATAAATAGCAAACTTAAATAGTTCCACGTGTGTAACGATTTCCAGTAAACTCCATGTTCATTCTTTCCCTTGCTTAATAGTAAGTTTCATCCTCTTGTTAGAAATAGATAATTTTTTTGTGTTCTTTAACAAAGTTGTGACCTCGTATACACTATAAATGTGTGTTAATCGAAATTTCAATGCTTACAACATTGTTCGATTGATGTTCCGTACTAAAGTGAAAGAGGAGTCATTGAAAAGAGGAGGCATTTTGCAATGTCTTCGTACTATAAACTATGTTATTCAACTGCTAACAATGTGTGGATTTTCAAAGGAATGCATATACTCCCTCCGTTCCGGATAAATGTTCTTAGTAAATAAAACACAGGAATTAATAAACATAATTAATGATGTGCTGTAAAATGTGTTATGACCACAATATCCATGAATATTAATTGAATTCAACTATTTTAAATAATTAAGTTTCTTTGGGATGTGTTATATTAAATAAAGCTTTAAGGGTATATTAGGAAGAATGGTAGAGAATAGGTAGATCAAAAGTCTTTAGGAATATTAGTTGGGACATCACAAAATAAAAAGTAAGAACATTTATCCGAGACGGGGTGAGTATTTATATTGTTTGCGATACTCGGGGTTCAATGACAACTTTTAGGTGTTTAATGCAATTTATAATTTAGTAAAAAATATAATTGTTTGTATCACATATATTCAATCACATGTGCAATCAAGATCACGGCTGTCCATATTTCAAGTGTAATCAAGATTATGGCTTTCCATATTCCAAGATAATGTGCAAATACTTAATGAACTTTTTAATAAATCAAGGACAAAATGAGAATTTTATATACTTTGTTCCCAATGCATGGCCAAGCTATTTATGTTATATACATATGCCTTTCCATATTTGGCAACATGTTTTTGGCGAGATCTTAATATGTTTAGACTCTTTTGCTTTTATAATACACACACACACACACACACACACATATATATATATATATATAATTTTTAGAATTGTTTTACGAGTGGGGCTATTCACATCCCCTAATCCTCTAAGTACACCCATTTTCTAAGTTCACCCTCCTACATTGTAAATTTTTCTAAATACTAAATACACCCCTCTCATTTTTCTATTTTACCCCTGTTGAATTATTTAGGAAAATAATATACATAATACCCCTGTTAAGTATTAACCTCCCCTATCTTGGTGATACACCCCCCAAAACCAAACACATACACATTTAATCCAAGGAAGAAGAAGGCTGAATTCTCTATACTCTCAAATAAAAAATGCAAGCTACCATTCCCTCCCACTCCCAAATCAACCTGACCGAAGAAAAGAAAGAAGAAAAGGAAACGCAAGTAGCTCCTTACACTATTGAACATGCCCAAATCAACTTGACCGAAGAAAAGGAAACACAATTAGCTCCCTACACCACACAATTAATGTATGAACATGCTCTAAGAGCGGGCATAGGTATGAAATCTTTTACATTTTACATTTAAATATCTTGTTTTGCAATTTGTATATTAAATAGTTTTTAGGGTTAAGTTAACTAAATATTTCTTTGCAATTTGAATATAAATTTGGTGGTTTGTGTTAAATATTTTGCATTTTAGGTTGAAATTGGAAGAAACCTGGGCTTGTCATGTTCGGTCATGGTTGACTGAACACCTTTAGTAGTGTTTCATCAGTACCAACCGAACACCTTTAGTGGTGTTCGGTTAGTAACTAACCGAACACCACTAAAGGTGTTCGGTCATTGACTCACTGCCTGCCGAACAAGCCTGTGATTTCGGTCATTTTCTTTTTGTGCTCTTAATTTAATTTGTTTGTGCTCTTTACCTTTGTTGATTGCATTAATCTAATAGATAAATTTTCTTATGTGCAGAAAAGATATATGTGAGGAAAATACCTATATAGAGCATCGAATAGAAAAGAAAGACAACGGCAACTAGAGTGTCAACAACAAGAACTAGAAGGTGAACAATAAGAACTAGAGCGTCAACAACAAGAGCTAGAGCGTCAACAACAAGAACTAGTGTCACGCCCCGACCCGAGAAACTACGTGGAATCTCGTCCGGTTCGTGAGACGGGACACAAAATGCAATATTAAAAATCACTTTTCGTGCAAAAACCCTGTAATGCAAGTGTATGATTAATTTAAAAACAAAACATCACTTCACGGCCACGCAATGTGGGAGAAAACACATGAGCTAACCAACAAACCCACGAGCTATGAAACTCTGAATGAACATATAATATTAACAGAGTGCGCGAAATAAAAGAGTAAACAACATTTACAAGGCCTGACAACCATGTCGGCATCTACAAAAGAATATGAATGAAACATCAAGTACGGGACGTCTACCCAACTTTACATTGTTTAAATAATATGTATGCCCTCGACCTCACCAAAAGAAAATACAAAGGCTCAAAGAGCACTACCCAAAAGAATGACTGTCGAATACTCTAGACGACGTAAGATCACCGGGGTTTTGCCGCTCAGGATCTAAGGAAAACAAATAAACAATGGACGGGGTGAGTTATAAAACCCAATAAGCTACTAATGCAACAATATGGCATGCGAGATGTGAACAGTAATAAGAATCAAATACAACAAGGTTGACATAACGAGATAATTCTCAATCATCATAGAAACAAGTATTTCATAGCCACATGTCACATAGCATGCATCTCACGTAGGAGCAATATATAAACACATATAAAAGGATACCGTCGAGGTACACCTCCGACATACACACTTCCAACCAACCAACCAATAATACCAATGTAGGAACCGTTGATGTCGTACTCGATCATCGAACCAATACCCAAAAATCATAGTGAACCGTTTCCCGTATTCACGCCGACGTGAAGACTCGGTCCCCACGACCCGAGAAACAATCACGTATAGCTTACCAAGGTCGCGTTTATTCCATACAACACTTAGCGCTATAACCCCTACCGTGGCCAACGGTAGGGTGAGGCCTGTATTGGCCTTCGGTTATTACGTAGCCCGGCTCACGCAATAACCGAGCGTCAATACACCTCCAACAAATATGCCATGGACTTAACAAATGCTCAAGTAGTGTTAACTTAACATTTAAATAAAACGTGTCATACTCCAAAGTAGGGAGTATGAAGACCACAACAACAATATGTAATGTATGCCATATGATTCTACTACACATGGCCATACACACCAATATCACGTTTATCACAATACCATTATACGTGTATCGCGTAACCAATCGCCCGACGAGTCTCTCGAGTATCCTAAGAGCTCACAAAACACACACGTGGTCACATTCTTTATCAAACCCTAACCAACTCCGTTAGAGTCATTTTAGGTTACTAGTGATGTCGAGTTACGAAAGTGGTCTTGCACTTTAATCCTAGCACATTAACACCCAATTCCGAGTTCCCAACATCATGTTACATGCTATAACATTATTCACAAGTCCACAACTACATTTCATGGCAAAAATCATATGTTCGCAATTTTAGCATAGTAACTTCACACATTTGAAGCCTAGGATATCATATGAGACATAAAATAAGAAAAAAAGGGGATAGTAGCTTACCTATTGTCGAAAAAGTGGAGAGAAAATAAAATCTATTCGGTAGGAAAGCTTCTCCTAGCCAAGGCCTTCGCAATGGTGTGCTCGGATCATCGAGATTCCTTCACAATCTCAAGAAATCTCTACTTTCTCACTCTAACACTCACTACTCTCTCTCTATTCTTCTCTTATGTTCTATGGTGTTAAGGAGTGAAAATGAGAGTGTTAGGAACTCTCTTGATGTGTTTAAGAGGCTGAAAAGAGAGGAGTGTTTGGCCTAGTGACGTGTCACCATGAGGGCCACTCAATTTAAGTAAAAATGAGATTTTTCGGAAACGAGTTGCATTCTCGCCTCTCCCGCATCGTGCCAAAGAAAGCACCGTGCCAACACGCCGTGCCACAATACCGCACGGTCGTGCCAACCCTCACAAAGACAACTCTAGACCTATCGTGAACTCTCGCACGGCCGTGCCAATAAAGGCCGCACGGTCGTGCCAAAGTTCAAAAGTCCAATTACAGTCTAATTTACCCCTTTTTCCTAGGTTCGATAGTACAATACTTATAACACATCTCAAGTACGATTAATAACGAGAATTAAGTAATGATTTAAAGCATACGAAACACACGGAATGCAACACGAACATGCTATATTTCATATGTATTATGCTCAAGAAATGTTTATAGTGTTAATCAAAGTGACACGTGTAATAATCGTGAACGATATGAATGACGTGTAAGATGCAAAATGAAGCGGGTGTTACAACTAGAACGTGAACAATAAGAACTAGAGCGCCAACAACAAGAGCTAGAGCGCCAACAACAAGAGCTAGAGCGAAACCATCTCATGCCCATTCTCGTCGTATGAGAGGACATTGATATATTTCGATATTGATGTATTTTGGTTCAGTTGATACACTTTTGTTTATGTATTTGACTTATATATGGTTGAACAAAATTATATTTTTATGCTTGAATAATGTATTTTCAATGTTATATATTTTCAATTATGTAGGTACCTACATGAAAATGTATATGTAAATAGAAAACAAGACTTAAATTACTTCAAAAATTAAATTACTTCAAGAATATCCTTAAACAAAGTTAATAATACAAAGTTACAACATTTTTATTTCAACTCCAAGTTTCAGTACTACAACCAACACAACTGTTTCCTACACTATTATTGTATATATCAAATTGTTTGCTATAAATATCATTCCGCCCTGCTGTACACGTGTGGTGAAACGAATCCCACGTGATAACTCTCCACCCTAAAATAAGATACAATCAATAACAATTTTAGGTATGTATCTAACAAATATAGAAAGCAATGAAAACTAAAGAGGGTATTCAGCTAGTACTGGTGAAACAATCAAGAAGGTGTTTAGCCGATCGTGGAACACTTAAGAAAGTGTTCGGTTAGTACCTATAGGACACAAAGAGCATTCCATCAGTAGTGGCCGAACACTCCTTAATGTGTTCAATAGGTACTGGCCGAACAACGTGTTACTTGGCAATTCGTGTATGCTTTAAAAAATGCATGAAATAACAAATAAATAAGCCAAAATGGACAAGAAATACTTACATTATTTGTCCCCTTCACTTCTTTATGCTCCATATTTGTGTTTTGCAACAATGTAAATGATGAGAGGTTTAGGGTTTAGAAAGAATTGGAAGATATGAAAATGAAAATGTAATGTTTGAGGTGTATTGTGGGAAAAGGGTAGGGGTGTATCAATATTATTGGGGAGGGTGTACTTAGAGATGTTGGGATGAAATAAAACAATGGGGGTGTATTTAGTAACACTAAGGGCATTTAGGTCCGGGCCGACCGGGCAAGGAAGGTCACACCCGGGGCCCAAATTAATGGGGGCTCAAATTTTTTTTTACTATTATATATAGGTAAAAAAAATTGCCCAAATTTAACAAGGGTGAATTACAGTGGAACTTTTGAACAATTTGAATTCGCTACAAGATCCTATATATATTTTTTAATCGAAAAAGGTATTTTTAAGCGAAAAGACGATTATGCCATTAATGAAAGAAAAACACGCGCACATCAAGAACTCAAGGCATCTCGATGCCCAATTGCGATGCCTAATTTAAGGCATCGGTCAGATCGGCATCTCGATGCCCAACTTAACGTATCTCATTCGCACTCATCGCTCATTTTAATCAAGTGTCTTTTTTCTTTTTTATTTTTGTCCCCACATTCTCCCCTCTCTTTCTTTCCCTTTCCTTTCTTCTCACGGCCCCCACCAAGAGCCCCCTAACACAACCCACAATTCATAAAGTAAAAATCACTCATTGCTATTTATTAATACTCTCTTTCTTTCTTAGATTTCTAGGGATTATTAAATTGTTTCCTCGCAATGTCTAATTCCGCATATGGATTATTAATTGCTCCATCGCGATGCCCAATCGGCATCACCGAGGCATCGCAATAAACAATTTCTCGATAGGGATTATTAATTATCGATCGCGATGCCCAATTTGGTCAACGAAGGTTGGTCCTCTTCAATCATCCTAATCTCAAATTTGTTTGAATCGTCGTATTTGTTTGCTTCACTTGGATTCTCTCTTACTCCTCCCATGAGTCCATCTTTGGCATATACTCTATAGACCGAGTCGATGTCGGCCTATTCAATTCAAATCAAGCCTCGCATCTTTGGTACATCACACCGAGTCGCTTGTTACGTATCTTTCGCATTGGTTGTAATTCACCCCATAGTTGGTTTGGATGAAAGAGACGGGGCATTTTAGGAAAAAAATTATCAAAGTGTCTTTTTCGTTTAAAAAAGGTGGACTGGAGAAAATAAAAATTTTCAAAGTGTACCGCCAAAGAATTTATCGATTTAACAATTTTGGAAGAACCCAAACATCTTGGACTATGGTCCAAACCCAAACATTTTGTTGGTTGTTTTGTATCGTTAAAAATAAAAAAATATATTTTTCTTTTACTTATAAACTTATAGTTTTAGACTTTAATTAGCTTGTAAGTTATAATCAACGTTTATGATTTAATTGATAGGGCTGCGACATTATCTACTTAATACATAAATATATATTACATATATATTATAATTATATATTATATATTAAAATATATTCCATCTAATATATTCAAATGAAATCTCAAGAATTGAGCTTTTTTAGGGCAATTTATTGTATTTTTTTTGTGTCTTTTTAACAAATTAAATTGAAAAATAATATATGAGATTAATATTTGTTTGATTGTGTTTGAATGCTAGGTACATGGTTGAACAGAGAGTTGAACAACAAAATTGAAGAGTTGGCCCTTGTTTTTCTTAAAACTTAGTTACTCCATACATATACTTTCATTAATTTTCTTATCCAACCGTGTTGTTATTGATTTATTTGATGTTGCGTTGTTTTCTTCGCTAGTGTTGTTTTATGACTGCTATTGTCCTGTTCCTTCCACTGTTGTAATAATATTGTTGTTGTCGGCATTTGCAACATGTTGTTGATGATATTATGATAATTCAGATTTAGTATTTTCTTGAGTATGTTATGATTTGAGTCAATTATGTATGGATATTAAATTTGGTAGTTAAATAAGGGCCCTTTAACTTTACCCCTTTCAATAATATTGTTGTTGTCGGCATTTGTAACATGTTGTTGATGATATTATGATAATTTAGACTTAGTATTTTGTTTTTGTATGTTATGATTTGAGACAATTATGTATGTATATTAAATTTGGTAGTTAAATAAGGGCCCTTTAACTTTACACCGGACCTATAAAAGGATAGGAACTACCCTAATTTCAGTTTTGATTGTAATATAGATTGTTGTTGACATGTATATGTCCATATTGCCTCTGTGTGACGTCGGTAATGGAGTTGTCATTGGAGCTGATCAAGGCCCCTACTCATGTCATGGAATGGTTCACCTCTCAGATCCCCTCTGATAAAAAAATAAAAGAAAAAATTCGAGTAATGTTAAGGTCATAGAAAAAGCACAATTAAAGTTCACTAAATTTCGTCAAGTATTATTAGGTTTTGAGTGTTTATTTTTTTTATATGTGCAGACATAATTTTTTTTAAAAAAAAATTAAGGGCAATTCATTGTTAGAATCAAATTGCTTTGGTTATTGAATTGTTATTTGCATCTGCTTTGGAATATAGTAAGCTATTGTAGTTGGCACTAAACATCAAGATGACCGATAAACCTATAAATGAACCAACATATCACAAACAAATAATGTCATTTAACAAGTCAATCGAATAAATCAATTTATAATCTTCACTCTTCTAAGCAGTAAATGAATCAACGGAGCACCAATTTGGTTCCACACTCCGTTTGTGAGCCTTGAATCCTAATGAAATATCTTGGAATTTAGGGGTTGTGTTAAGTAGCCAGGCAATACTATTAGTGCTCTCGATATTAATCATCAGTTATATATTGGGGGTAATTTTGAGATTAAAAATGTTAGTCTCGTATTTTTTTAGTGAAAGCACTAATAATATCACCTTCTCCCTTAGTATAATTACCATAGGGATAAAGACTTTATCAAGGTAGCTCTTTAGACCTCTTATTGCGTACCAAACATCTGGCAATTTGACTTATTAATCATATCTAACCTGCAAAAGGAGAAGCTCGGTAGAAAATAAACACGAATGTAGATACAAGACTCTATGAGACAGACACAGACATTGAGACAAACACTAGTTCCGATGAATCATATATTTTGTTTGTGTATTATTCGATAGAAGTTCATAATGCTTCTTGCATGAAGCATGTTGTCTTCTTTGGCCCCTTCCCGAAATGATTCATTTGAAAAAGAAAAAAAAAAGACCCAATGAGTGAGGCTAAATCTATTTGACTTTGTATTTCGATCAATATATTGCATTTGCCTGGAAATTAGAGATTTTAAACAATTAGAATTAATCCTCTATTCACTTTTCCCTCCAACATAGTTATTAAATCGGAATAAGTATTGTGTATTAGAATTTTATTTTCATGATATGTATCGAGATATGTTCTACGTTTCATAAAATACACCATGTATATAGAATTACACAAAAATTTTAGATATTCTACTTGAAATTCTGAAATATATATTTAGGTGGTAGAAACTATAAGTAGATATAACTATATTCATTAAATTTTTGACAAAGTTATAATGATTAGAACCATAATATTTGTAAATTAAGACTCGAAAATTGTGTTTTCATTGATTTAAACAGAAGTATTATTCAATGCGATACTCTTTATATCATGACTTTATAAGAAAAATTATATTTTTTAAAATTATAATATAGTATTTTTTGGGCAAGTCGAATTATAAAATAACAATAGATCACAAGATACACTAGTGTATTGTAAGATATGAATTAATAATGTATCGTAAGATACATTGTCATATGAGATATATGCATAACAAACGTATTGATTACCCCCATTTTTATATCGTATCGTATCGTAAAATACGTATCGCGTATCATACAATACTGATAACTATACTCTCAAATTCAAAACCCATCATTTTCATCCTCATGATCCTCCAAGTCCCAACATCCATTATCTTGTTGAATCATTCCCTTATTACTTTGTACCCACCAGTTACCAGGTACTAGGTATTTATCCTTCACAAAATCTTTGTGTTTATTAGCAAGTACGATGTCTCGTTTCACCTCCAAGTTAAAACTCTCCGTTAACACCATGTGTTCCTACGATCCCATGCAAATAAGCCGCCTCCAAGTCGTGCCAACTCTGAAGATCTACCTTATAGTTTAAGAAATTTGAGTTCGAGTATCAATCAACAACTCTTACCCAACATCTATGTACCCTATAAAAGGTGGCATATGAGAACCATGTTTGGAACATTACGTACACGCAAGATACGTAGATTCTCCGTGGAACAAACGACGTCACAGAATTTTGAGTTCCCTACGTGTGGATTCGCAAATGCAAAAGCTGTCTCTGGACATGGTTTGTTACATTAGAATTTTGACTTGTTAAATCCATTGGCCCCAAAGTCAACTGCATTGAGTATAGCGAGGGCAGCACCTAAACTGTGCCCGATCCACACTTATTATGCTGACCTCTTCGTTCTCGTATTCCTTTATGAGCCGCTTCACCTAGGGCAGTACCTGACATTATATGGCATAAAACGTTATTCAACCCTGTTAATTAGATAAGGATCCGACACTAGACTAGTAATTTGGAATAGTTTGATCCAATTTCTGAGATTGTATCCCAACAAATTTACCCTGTTGATCATGAGATATAGTTTCTGTTGATCTAAAATTAGTAGGGTTACTTGTTGATCTTCTATTTTGAGTCATTATAAGAATAACTAGTCCAGACCAGTGGTTCCTAAAACTGGTTAGGTTATTCAAATAGAAGTACAATCAAACTCACCTAGAGCCCGTTTGGTGTAGCGTTTTGAAAATGCGGTGTTTTAAAAACGCAGGCGTTTCTAAAACGCGATTATTTAAAACGCGGCTTTTTCTTTATAAATGCGTTTGGAATATTATGTCAAAACGCAGCTTTTTATTCCCTATTGCGTTTAAAATCTGCGTTTTGGGAAAAAGCTAGGAATTTCGGCGTTTTAAAACGCATTGCGTTTGAAACGCGTTTCTACCGCAGCATTGAAACGCTAAGTTAAGGAATAAGCTGCGTTTTAACCTGCGTTTCGGCCAAACGCGAACAAACAGGCTCCTAGTCTCGTCCATTGGTTTTATTAAACGGGAACTTGAATTATCGAAGTGTACATAAAAAGCCGCCTCTATGTACTTTAACGCTGTTGCCTTTGCCAAAAATTTCAGGAGCCGAAACCAAGGGAAAATTCAAATCTTAAGCCCATTCCAAGTTATGTATCGTCCCCCTCCAAGCAATCAATATATCTCCTCTCCCCAAAACAATTTTCCCCTTGTTAGTGGCCACTACAACGTACCCAATCCAATTTGATTGTTTGCACTAAGGTTTGGTACACATGGACTCCAACAGGAACGCAGCTGGTAAGTGAAGCTTTGATGTTGTGTAAAAGTATTTGACGACGCTGTACTCATAAGGGTTTGCTTTTTCAAGACCTACCCGGGAAAAGAGATTTTTTTTTTGCATATTTACTACTCCCTGCATAAACTGATTTCTTGTCGTTGTTGAATGTATCGTACGTTGCTTGAGCTCTTTCTCCATAATGAATTTGGTGTCTGTAGACACCCAGAATTCGTACACCTACATTATACGAATTGTCCAATAAACAACTGTTTATTTACAAATGGACTAACACATGTTTCTGTGATTATTTCAGGAAACAACATACACAACGGACTGCCAACGTCCAACAAATACAACAAACTTCGGTTAGATCAACATCAAGGGTCAAACTCGAAGACACAACGGACTAATAACGTCCAACACACAAACAAACCTTCCGTTAGATCAACATCAAGGGTCTAAGCGAAGATACACGCTTAGAAGGGCCAAAGTGCAAAACACAAAGCTGGAAAAGCCAAAAACATGGTTTGGTGCGCGAAGACATTTCTGGTGCGCCAATACCACAAAACAGAGTTTGATGCGCAGGCACCATGCCAGGTGCGCCGCAGACCAAACCAAGCTTTTGTCCTTAAAGCTTAGCCGTCGGTTGAGGAATAAAAGAGAGAAAGAAAAGAGAAAATAGTATTGACTCTATCTCAACACACACAAAACGTAAGTCTTCCTTTCCTCGATTGGTAGCGGTGGAAGCACAACGGTCGGGCTACGAGCTACCTTGATCCGTATAATACAACGGCCTAGAACGTGGCCCGATTTTTGTAAAACGACAAAAGGTAACCCCTTCCGTGCGTTAGTTTAGATATGTAAATAGATGTAATAAATGTATGTAATTATTTCAAATACATTGTAAATACATGCAATATATATTCTGTAAATAAACAAACTTGCGATAATTAAATACGAGCATGCAAATGTGTAGAGACCGAAAGGGCGAATTGGGTGCGTAAAACCTTCTCAAATCGTAACTTGGCCCCCGAACTCATAATCTAAAGTTTTTCTCCCGTTTACTTTATAAACGAGAGTGGCGACTCTATTTTTAAAGATGAGCATGTTTTTCATGTTTATCAAACTATAAAATCAAATAGAGGGAAACCACAAGGCAAGAGCGAAAAAGGTCCAGGGACGATCTGCGGATCGAGGCGCTTACAGTATCGTCTTAGATCGAGGTCGAGAGGGTCGAGGAGATCTTTCCAATTATTTTGGCCACTTAATACTCTCCATCTTCTCACTACACTAGTAAGGCTCATTTGTCCTACCTTTGCGCCAAATGTGAGGAATGGCTTGAAAATGGCAAAACTTAAAGAAAAACTGGGATGTATTTTAACAAGATCGCAGGAAATTAATTAACATTTATATTATCAAGGAATCACACAATATGTGTGCTTAAAATACTTGAAACAAACATGATGAACCATCAAGCAAGATATGGTGGAATTAGTGTTTTAACACACACAAAAAGAGCTCTTAGTTTTTAAGTTTTTTTTTTTTTTTAAATTTTGGTACAAACTATTTTCGCCTTAGTAGATGTTACATGCAGGTGAGACAAGAACTTGTAAATTAATTTTTCTTATTTCATTTTTTTATCGGCAAAAGTAAGGTATATCTATCAAAATAATGAAATGTTACACCCGAATTCTCAAAACACCTACCACCATATTGTACACAATTTCAAGAACACAGAAATCCCTACTAACCTCCAATGCGTAACGACGTTCGGAAGTGGACATCATACGACAGTTAAAACAACAGATAAAATTATTTTGTTATACTCCCTCCGTTCCTAAATTATTCTCGTGTTTGACTTCTTTGAGTCAAACTGAATGTTTCTCAAATGATAACTTGACAAAAAAAAAATCAAAATTATAAACGTTAAAAGTAGCAAGAAATATATGACTTGTTCAAAACAAATAAACAAGATCGGAAGTCTTTAAGCAAAGGGGATTTCCTTAAATTTCTTCAAATGAACAATGGGACAAATTCAACAAGTAGAGCACACTAGATTTAAAGTGATTCACAGGGTTAAATAACTCCTACGTCCACTACCAAGTTGGTCAAACTTGGATTTTGAAGTGCTCAAATATTCTTAATGAATTTGAAGTGATCACTAACAAATTAATGTACAAACAGACCGGTGTATTGTTAGTGTGTGTGTTCTCTTTAAAGAACTAATTACACTCGTGTGTTTTTAATAATTAATGATCTCTCAATAACTAACAATTGGGAGAGATAACACAACAATGATTGTATGTAGAGAAAGTGTGAGTGAGTGAATATAACTATGAAGAGACTCAAACTTTTAATATAGAGAAATTTCTTGTGTTTCTTTTTTTTTTATGCTCGGGGCAACTCTTAAAAATAGAACGGTAGACTTGAATGCTTGTAGTGAGTAATGAATACTTGAGTTCATTTTTTAGAGTTTTCTCTTTTCTCTGAGGACTTAAAAGGCTTTATATACTATGTCTTGGAATGGTAGCTATTTGAAAGTTGACGCAAGGATTCATTAAATGTAGAGCGGCAAAATTAGCGCCCAAGCCCGATGTTTGCGTGGGCTAAAGTTTAATTTTGGAGGCCCAAAAAATGCGGGCCTTTTGGCGGTCTGGCGACGGTTCAATTGGGCTTGCATCAAAAAGCCCAGGGCTTTTGGGCTAGGCGCCCGCACAATTTTATTATTATTTATTTATTTTCACTCAAAAAATAATTCTAACTTCTTAAATAATTAAAGCAATAATTAAAGACAATTCTATTTTAAAGCTAAGTAGAATGGTCATGTTAGCTTTATTGTTTGATATTATGATTTATACATCTTTGTAATGCAATCTCAAACATTGAAGCAACATGTTCCAATTTGATTATTGTTTTATTGTTTAATTATTGCTTTAATTGACCAATAAAGTTAACTTCTTAAATAATTAAAGTTTCGGACCATTCTAGTATCATATTTATTTCCATTTTAATTAATATTTGATACGGTGATTGCATTATTTTACCTTTAGTAGTTAGGTTAGGACAAACAATAAATCATAGTATTGCTTTTGTTTAGTAAGTAACTTAGAATTTAATTTGGCAATTGGCATCACCATTGTTCCTTTTATTTTATTTATTTTTCCAACAAGGGCTTTTTGGCCGATGGCCCGATGGGCTTTGATGGGCTGGGCTTTACTTTTCTTCGGCCCTAGTAAAATTGGGGGGCCCGGCCCGGCCGATATTAGTATTGGCGGTGGGCTTGCCTGGCCGGCCCAACCCAGCCCATTGCCGCTCTAATTAAATGCATGTAGACAAGCCCGACCATGGGCAAGGACAGGAAGGGCACTCGCCCAGAGCCCATATTAATAAGGGACCCAAATTTTAATTTTTTTACTGTTATGTTGTATGGGTAAAAAAAAAAACTACCAAAATCTAACAATTCTGGAAGAACCCAAAACATTTTGGATTGTGGCCCAAATTCAAACATTTTGTTGTTATTTTGTACAGTTACAAAAATAACAAAAGGGTTTTGGTTATTCTTTTACTTTATAGACTTATAGTTTTAGGCTTTTAGTTTTAGCTTATAAGTTATAATTAATAATTATGATTTAATTAGTACAATTGCGACATTATCCATTATTTATATATATATATATATATATTATCATATATACTAGAATACGTTCCATATGATATATTCAGATGAAGTATCAAGAATTGTACTTTTATTAGGGTAATTTTTTATATTTATTTGTGTCTCTAACAAATAGAATTGAAACAAAAAAATACACGAGATTAGTATTTAGGTTAATATTTGTTTGATTGTGCTTGAATATCAGATACATGGTTGACAAAAGAGTTGAACAAATTATTGAAGAGTTGGCTATTGTTTTTTCTTGGAACCTAGTTACTCCATATAAATTATCTCGTTCATTTTCTTATCCAATTGTATTGTTATTGATTTATATGATGTTGTGTTGTTTTCTTCCTGCTAGTGTTGTTTTGTGGGCTAGTGTTCGTTCTGCCATTGTTTTAGTAATTTTATTGTCGTTGACATTTGTAATATGTTGTTAGATACTATTATGACAATTTAGACTTAGTATTTTATTGAGTATGTTATGATTTGAGTCACTTATGTATAAAAATTAAATTTGGTAATTAAATAAGGGGTTTTTCTTTGACTTTGTCCCGGACCTTTAAAATGATAGGAACAGCCTTAATTAGGTCAAGTTTTATAATGACATTTTTGTAATATTGGAAGGAGTGTATTTAGAGGATTAGAGGGTGTGAATAGCCTCACTCTTGTTTTACTTTAAATAATTAATAATTTTAGTATTTTTAATTAATAATTTTTTCAAAATTATGTGATATATATATATATATATTTAAAGTTGGTGAGGAGGTCTATAATTGTGTCACCTCACCTTCCTTTCGATTTCTCTCAATTCTCAAGCCTCCAAGTAATGAATTGAGATGACTTTTTATTTTTAAGTCATCTATATATATATATATATATATATATATATATATATATAATGACGAAGTACATTACTCTACCAAATGCCTGAAACAACTTACTAAAACGGATCATCATTTTGGGGTATTATTTTAATAAAAACATAATAAATAGTTGTCATGCCTTGAGAACACAAATCTGTTAATTACATTCTCATTGGTTCATTGGAAATGTATACATTGTCTTGAAATATAAACAGTCATCATTATGCATGCATATGGGTTTGAAGATGTGGAATATAAACAGTTTTGTTATTGTAAAAATCTAAATTACAAACAATATAAATAGGAAAATGATTGACAAAGTAAAAAAATGAAAGAGAAACTTGAATCCTACTGATGTGGCTCACAACTCAATAAAACAAGTCAAGCAAGCAAGCAAATTTTTTATGAAATCTCCTCTACCCCCAACAATTTCTCTCCAAACACTTTACCTTGTCTCTTGTAAGTTCCCATTATTGCAGTGCTCCTCCATTCGAAATTGCAAGAGAAGGAAGGAGGAGATTACATTATTTGAAGTTTGATATTGGGATCAAGAGTTAGAGATATACAAATTCCCCCTAATGATTCTTACAGTTTTTTCTCTATGATGTGTTTTTTCTCTATGATGCAAACTTGCTGCAAATATATTCAAAAGCACGCAAACATAAATTCCTCAGGCAATAGTCGCCCATTTTAACCTAGATCTACACCCAATTGAATTTGAGCGATAACAATTTTTTCGAAGGCTGGCTAGATCAAGAAAATTGCAATAATCAATTATTTTGAAGAAAATATTGCTTCTCAACAGTATCGTCTTGAAGGCTCTATAAAAAAGTGTGTTATATCCGATATTTGACTATTCATTAAAGTAATTTTTATTTATTTATTTTTATTTGTATATATTTTTAATAATAAATATTTTTAAGAAAACACTTCATTGCGGATTACATGAAATTGTCATTTGTCTCGATTTTCGTCCTTCACGGTCCCAATAATTTCTCATTGTTTTAACGAAAGATAAAGATTGTCCTAACCCTTCATTAGACAGTTACTATCATGTCAAATGAGAATATACATTTAAATAAAAATCCATCTCTTAATGTAAAATTTTATTTTGTTTGTTATATTTTCAAATTTGTATTATTAAGCTGCATATTTTTTGTTCATACTTTGTTCTTTTTATTATTCATGATATTATTTGTTTAGTATCTTGAATTATATTTTCTTAAGCTAAAACAAATAAAACAATATATTATTTGTTATAAAATAGTTTGTATTTATTATATATATATATATATTTAAAAACTAAACAATTATTTTATCGTGTGCAGGAAACACATTATTAGGAGTTACAGAAAACTATTACTTGCCTCGATTTTCGTCATTTACAGCCTCAATGATTATGGATTTAATGGATGAAGTTGATTGTTCTAATCCTTCCTTTAGTGTCATGCAGAAAAGAAATTGTAATTAGTTAAAGATCCGTCTTCAACTTAATATTATACTAGTTATAGAGCCCGTGCAATGCACGGGTGCAATTTATCTTTTGTGTTTAATTGATACATTTTAGAAATATATTTGAAAAAAATTATCATTATTGAATATAGAAATTTATTGACTTAATGTCTGACAAAAGTTAAATGTTGTCAATATATGCAAATTGGTAGTCGTTTATTATAATATTTTCGTTTTAAAATAAGTATTTTTATTAGTGGTCAATACATGTATTTTTGTTTCTATACATTTTTAATTTTTAAGTATCTTTTAATGATATCGTATTATTGAGTTTCTTTATCTCTTTTTTTCATCATGCACTTAATAAAGATATTTTAGACAAATATTTGACAAAATTTACAAAAATAAAATATTTACTTTTGAACATATTGAAGAAATATAACATTTTTCTGAACAAATGAGAATTGTTTAAGGATTGAATATAATTATATTTTTTTGTAGATCATTCAATGATTAGAAAATATTTAGTTGGATACTATATTTACATATTTTTTATACACTATCAGTTTGAAAAAGAAATTTACACAAATATCAACAAAAAAAAAAACATAAGCATCAATTTTGAATAAATAATTTTAAAATTTTGTTGATATGGATCACATATTATATACATTATTTTAGGACGTATTAAATAAGAATAGGAGACCCAATTCGACATGGAGAGAGTATCATTTATAAAAATAAAAATTAGTTGGTTTATATTATAAAATAATTTATAGAATAATATAATATATTTTAAAAATTTTTATATATAATATAATTGGTTGAGTTGGTTTAAGGTGTATAATTATATTTAAAAGGATGTGAGTTCAAATCTCATTGACAATATTATTTTATTTCCTAAAGTTCTCCTTAGGAATATATATATATATATATATATATATATATATTTGTAATATTTTTTGAATATCTCTTATTATAAGTATAAATAATTTTAATTTTTTGTATATTTTTCATACATTGTAGTCATTGATTTTTGTTATTTTTTTTGGTATAAATAACACTTCATTACTGATTACATGAAATTTGTATTCACTTCAATTGTCGTCATTTACTGTCCCAAGTGTCTCAACAATTATTAATTTAACAAATGTCGAAGATTTATGACTCTTTCATTAGTGTCATGCATAGCAACATTTTGATTATTTACTAGATAACTTTTAAAAGTGTAAATCAATCTACCTCTCCTTAATATATTCTTTTAGTTTTTCTTTTCCTCTTCATTTTGCTTATGTATAATTTAATTGAAAAATATATATGTCGTGCGTTTAACGCAAGGTGGTAAAAACTAGTTAGCTTATAACTATACCTAATACTAATAGGTTTTACAATATGTATTACTCTTCTTCTAATTATAATACGATAAGAACTTTGAACAAATTATGTTATCAATGAGATTTGAACCCACACCCTATTAAATATGAATAAACACCTTAAACCAACTCAACCAATTATATTATATATAAGGATTTTTAAAAAATATTAAATATTCTATAAATTATTTTATAATATAAATCAACCAATTTTTATTTTTATAAATGTTACTCTCTCCATGTCAAATTATGAGTCACATATTCTTATTTAAAACGTCCTAAAATAATGTCTATAATATGTGATACATATTAACAAAAATCTAAATCATTTCATCAAAAAAAAATTTAAATTTTTGTAAATTTCTTTTTCACACTGATAGTGTATCAAAAATATGTAAATATAGTATCCAACTAAACATTTTCTAATCATTGAATGCTCTTCAAAAATTATTTAAAAAAATATAATTATATTCAATCATTATACAATTCTCCTTTGTTCAGAAAAATATTGTTTTTCTTCAATATGTCCTAAAGTCGATATTTTATTTTGTAAAAATTCTTCAAATATACAAACTAAAATATCTTTATTAAGTGCAAGATAAAAAAAAATAAGCCCAACAATTTGATATCATTAAAGGATACTTTTTTTTTTTTAAGAAAATTGCTGACCGATCCACTTTATGAAAAAAAAAATTCTCTCCAGTCCACCCTTTTTTTTAACCGCTAAAAGGCACTTTGAGATTTTTCTTCCTAAAATGCCCTCAACAACATCGTTGCTTTAGATTTGAGGTTCGAATTGATATATAAATGATTACATATTGTTAATATAGTCTTTCCTCATATTTGGGTATCAATTTCCATGCATAGAACACGAATTTGATCAAATTTAAATTTTTTGAGTTCATCACTTTTTTTCTCTTGTGCTGTATTGACCACTTTGATCTATGTTTTAAGCTTCGAATTTGTTTAAAATCAATCTCATATTGTTATCCTAACTTATCAATCTCATATTGTTATCCTAACTTATCAATCTCATATTATTATCCTAACTTAGTGCTACATTTGTGCACAATTTTTCTACCAAAAAAATACTATTTTCGAGATCCAAATCGAGTTTGGCAGTGTGTTGTCCGAAAACAGAGAGAGATGTTCTTGGACTGATTTTGGGACTTTAATCAATGATTTGAGTTTGAATTTTATATAATATCAATATCATACTGTTATAGAAAGTCAATACAATGTTTGTATGTAAATCCCAACAAAAAATAACCATTTTGATCGATTTTGATATATTAAATTGGGCATCGAGATGCCTTTAATTCGTCAATCGCAGTATGCTGGGTAACGCAACGGGGATCGACCTGCCGGGTTAGGTCGCAGGGGTAGAGGGGACAGCGTCCCTCGTGGGGGTTCGGGGACAACGCCCCCGAAAGGTAAACGAAAATCAAGTCCCCTCCAGCGGTTGAAATTCAAAATGGTGCATTGGTTGCTCATCGCGATGCCTTGGTTACTCATCGCGATGCCTTTGTTGCTCATTGCGATGCCTTGGTTGCTCATCGCGATGCCTTGGTTACTCATCGCGATGCCTTTATTGCTCATCGCGATGCCTTGGTTGCTTATCGCGATGATTGACCCACGCGATGTCTTGGATTACTCATCGCGATGCCTTGGGTTACTGATGCGCGCGTGCTTTTCTTTCATTAATGGCATAATCGTCTTTTCGTCCCAAAATTATCTTTTTCCAATTTTAAAAAAAAGATGAGTAGACTGGAACGATTACAAATGTTAAAAAGGGACCAGCCTGTAATTCACCTTTTTTTTTACCAAATCATTAAAGGATACTTAAAAAATTTCTTCTTTCCTTCTTTCCTTTCCCCTCCCCCTTCCCTTCTCTCCTCTCCCTTGTTTTATTTCTTCCCTACCCTCCGTCACTACCTTCTTAAACTCACCTCTTGTTTGAAAATTATCTAGAAATTTCTCATTCGGCCATGATTGATCGAACAACACTCAGTTGTTCGGTCAACTATAGCCAAACACCATTAGCGAGAATTTTTGGACAGGTTTGAGAAGAGAGTGACAAAGGGAGGGGAAGGGGAAGGAGGGAGGGAGAGAGTTGGGAGAGGAGGGAAATGAGGGAAAGAAAATTAAATAAAGAGGGAGGGAGGAGGGCTGAGAAGAAAAGAGATAGAAAGAGAAATCATTTAGGAAGGAGTAAAATAGAAAATGTATGAGTGATATATTTAGATGATAGGTTGGTGTAAAATTAGAATATGTGGTGTATTACAAAAGTAAATATATTTAGAGAGATTAGAGGCGTCAATAGCCCCACTCTTTTTTTATTCTAACCCACGTGGTGATTAAATATCACATCATTTAATTGTCGAAACCAACCACATTTACTGTCATGTAAGTTGGATGGAAAATTTAAAATCTTTAGCGTTACCCAATCTAAATCTAGGATGCCGTCAAGCAGAAAATTACCATTTGAGTAACCAAGAAAATACTAATACTTTCATGGCCCTTCCACCCTTCTACTAATATTCAATTTAATATCTTCCTCTAATTATTATGTATAATAGTGGGATGTAATTTATCTTGTCATTTCTTCAAATTACCTATCAATTTTAGTGCGAGGAAAGTTTTAACGTATATGTGCATGATATCTAATATACTCCAGTATTTAAAAGTTTTTTTTTTTTTTTCCAAATTACTTTTTAATTTTCAACCTATCAAATGAACAATAGTGTAAGGAGTATAACTTTTAACAGTTTAACGTATCAAACGAACAACATATATTAAATTATATAACCAATAGCTTTAAATTATAGTGTAAGGAGTACTTTTTTTTTTTCTCACAATGAACAATAGTATTAAATTATATGATATCTAATATATGTTGGGACAAAAGTTTTAAATTATATGTTGTGTCTTAATAGATTATTAAATTACTTTTTTTTTTCCAAATTACCTTTTAATTCTCAACATATCAAACGAACATGTTTCTTTTTTCTTTTTCTTTTTTATTTATATTTTCATTTCTCTTACAAAATATGTTTAATTAATGTGCCTATGACTTGAGTCGTGTTTTATAATCAAAACAATAATAACAAAAAACATTAGTTTGTTCAGGCAAATTTCAGAAAATATGTTGACATTTGATTAGTGAAATAAAAAATTTAATTTAATTTTACGATATTATTGTGAAAAATCAATTCAACAAAAAACATTTTTGCAGGTGATGCGTCAATTTTTTGACATTTTGGGTCGATCAGTTAATTATAATAGAAAGGTGGTCCAATGTAAATTTTTTATAATCACTCTCTACCTCTACCTCTCCCTCTTCCCCCGGTTCGTAGATGATCTCAAAAGCTCTCTACGTACTCAATTCATAGATAATTTTTTAAAAAAAAAATCATAGCACATTAAATAATTTCTGTCGAACAAACGAGCGAGAAATTATGTTCATAAAATCGTCACAATAACGAGTAAAATGCCACAACTATGGGGTCTTGGATTTTGGTCAATTTGGGTTCCAAAAATTGGATTGATTTTGGTCCTTTTCGGTTCGAGGACAGCAAAACCGTCGAAGTGATAGAGAGATGGAGGAGAAAGGAAAGATTAGGTTGGACAAAATTATCCTTTAAAACAGTAAAAAATAAGAGCATATTTGTCTAGAAAAAGGAGGAGAGTTGGCTAATTTCACTCAATTGGTGGGAAGTTAACTTTTATATATACATTAAGTATGTTATAAATATATAGCTGCCTTTCTAGAAGTTTACAATTCAAAGCATGTGCCCTTATAAGTTGTGGCATTTTTCTAAAAAATTGATTGAGCGTGCTATCAATTTCTTTTTAAATGATCTATGAATAAAGTATGTATGATTTTAGAGACATATGTAACATTCATTTTTATTTGCTTAATTTTGTCTTAAATAACTACTATAAGATTACATGACATGACAATGTAAACTTCCACCAAGTGATGTAATAAATAAATTAAAATTTTGATCTAATTAGATAAAAAGGTTGATTTTTTTTTTTTTTGAATAAAAAAATTATTCAGACAAATATTTTAGTTGAAGTAATTGGATCATAATTTAAATTTTATTGAATAATTTAAAATTTCTAAATTTGGATAAATGTTTAATTTATTTTAGTTATTGAATTTGTTTTAATTCATTTAAGTAAGCTAATAGATTATATTGAATAAAAAATCATACTATTGCCAACTTGACGATCAAATTATAGGGAGTATTTTCGTTCCACCCAAAGAGTCCACGTTTGAAAAGTCTAATTATTAAGGAATATATCAGTATTATTGGAGTTTGTTATAATTACAAAAATACAAACAAAATAACCACAACACAAATGGAGGGTAAAGATAAAATATTATAAGCATAATTTTTTAAACGGAGAGAGTATTAAGTTTCGCACTTTACGTGACCATTGACTAATATTGGTCTGATTTCTACGTAAACAACAAATTGGTTGAAAATTGATTGGTCATTGAAGGAGAACTTTTACGGCCTAGTCTTTCGATAATTTGTTCATCATGTCAAATCATACCATATAGACCAAACTTCACCTTGGAAGTCCATCACCAGCCTAGTAGGATCTAGGAGTCAAAGATGATCTTGGTGTTATTCTAACACTATGGACTTTGGGACATCCACACATTCATCATTAACTTTGAATATTACGCACATGAGAGGAAATCCATCCAATAACTACAAAGCCAAAAAAAACCTTTGGCGACACGTTTTATTACGAAAATTATCAGCCATTTTTTGTCTTGTTTAATATATAGTCAGTGTTTTTGTCAATTCACTTGATTCAACTTTAACAACCAAAAAATCTTCTATTCTAAGCCCATGAATTCGATCCATATTCTTGTTTACCTGAGGCTTTCTCCCTTTTCCAACTTGGGTTCCTTGGGTCATACATTACAATTAGCTCATTGCAGTTCTCATTAACACTGCATACATCATCTGGTATTCGCTTTGGGACCCACAGATATATATGCATTTTACTGAATTAGAAAGTAATGAGTAACTGACCATAAAATATTAGGAAATAACATTGAATTAAGTGTGATATCTTTCATCTAGGAAGAGGAGGTTATTCCAAGATGGAAGCACATCCCTTGGGCAATTCCTCTTTTATTCCTACTCAGAAAGATCACTTCCCTCAGAAGGCAAGTGCAAAAAGAGAGCACAAATATCACTAAAAGCATAAGGGAAGGGGGTAGGGGAATCGCCATGGTCATGAGCCAGCACCTTGAGAGTTTAATGAGAGACGAATAAACATAGCAAGTTGAGTTTGCAAGGGGGGTAGAGAAGATGGCGATGAGCCCATCACTTCAGTTGACCAAACAGCTTTGGCGCAACCTGCATCAAGAAATACCAGTAGGAGTTGAAATGTCTGGGCACAGTGAGCAGTCTCTATAATGTACAAACCACATCAAGGAAGAGCAGGAAGACCTACACATTTATCAACACAAGACCAGTAGTCAAAGTACTGTCCAGTGCAGTGCTTTTGCCCAGTTTCATCCCCTTCAACCCTCTGGATACATGCCTACAAATAATCAAAAGTGTGTCACAACAGTTACTCCCTACCAGATTACTAATATTACTGGTTGTTTGATGAAGTAATGCGTTACAAAGTCTATCACTATCCCTTCAGCTTCTATTTGCACAATAATAGCAACAATAGAGGGAATTCCACTTGATGGTCTGAGTCAAGCTCACCTTTCAGACAGGTCGCAATATCACCCAAGTATGGTATAAGAATTCAAAATATATTGTCAAAAGGTTGGTGGGCACAGATTAAAAATGTCCAAACAAAAACGCACCAGCAAAATAAGAGATTGAGAAGCATTATCGCAGCATCATCTACTCAAGCAAGAGTAGCTGAAAGTGTTGCACCAAAAATGTCAGCTGGGCCACTTGAGGTATTCTCTATATTTCTCAAATATAATTTTACTTCCTCTCCCTAACAAATTAAGTATACCGGACCACAAAAAATAGATGCTTCAAAGTGGCATACACTTCAATGCACTGACAGAAATAAGACTCAATAAATTAGCGAATCAATTAGATAGAAAGTTATGAAAGTTATCTTAATACTGATAATAAACTATCATTAAAATTGTCATTTTTGACCAAGATTTCATTATTTCCAACAAGTTATCCACCATTGAATGCCAAATGGCAGTTAACCTTCTAGCTTTCCAATAACTGATAAGAGATGGGGAGTTACTGCAAATGGTGATACACCTTTCTACCTGTCTAAAATATACTCCCTTTGTTTCACCCAAAGAGTCCACGCTTGAAAAGTATAATAATTAAGAGATATATAAGTAGTATTGGAGTTGGTCATAATTACAAAAATGTTGAGTATAGTCAAAATTTTTATAACATATATGGAGGGTAAGATTTAAAGGTTTATGGAGATTGTACACATAATTATTTAAAGTGGACTCTTTAAGTGAAACATCCCGAAATAGAATAGTGGACTCTTTGCGTGGGGCAGAGGGAGTATTTTATAGAGGCCATTTTCAAAAAATTGATAAGAGAAAAACTTGGTGCAGAATGGAGATACTTTTGCTCTTTACTAAAATTCTATATAGATTTCACTAAAAAGAATGTGGTCAACAAATGAGACTTCAGAGAAAGATAGTAGGTTCATGGAGCACTACTATACCTTTTTTTAAAGCCTACGCAGATTGATCAACATACCTGCCATTCTAGATTACATGAGAACCAATGAAGGCAATTTTCGAAATTATAATCTACTATGACTTGTTTTTTTCCCCTAGACCATGACGTTTCTATAACTTTTTGTAATTTAAAAGGATCTCGGGTACTGACTTAGATGTTTTGAAATTATTCAATAACTATTGACTCAAATACTATATCTTCCTAATATCCCATTCTTCTATCGTACAGGATAACAAAATATATGAAACCACTTAAGAATATGATCCATCGAGAGGTTAATTAGAAAATAAATGATGGTTCTAACCTGGACTAGCCAAAGTTCTTTAATTCTAAAAAATCTACCCTAAAACATTAGAATTGAACTCTATGAAAAATCTCCTTTGAAGTAGTGGAGCACTCTTTATACTGATGTTCAAATTATAGCGAGGCAGTAAGTGATCCCTAAAATCTCGATCCACGACCAAACTTCCTCTATAGTTAAGTTATAGAAGCTATCATACAAGATTTTTCTTAATTTTGGTCTTTGCCAAGTGGTAGAAGTCTGCTAACACACTTGTACCCCCACCCCAGGAGCTGACCCTGGATGTGAGAGTACTTTAAATAGATGAAGATTGTGCCTATATGGGAATTCAGATCCTAATCTCTTAAGTTTACAATTTTATCATTTTGTATTGGTAATAAATTTGACCTAAAATTGTCCAAATGGTACCTCAAGTTCACTATGACATCTTCCCGTAAGGACTTTATTTTCTATAAATTGCACAAACGTTATCATACTCCTCGAAAACGAGTTTGAGATAAATTGTTTTCTTTGTTGATCATTTTGATTATACGAATACAAATTCCCATATTCAACAAAAATGAGGTAGAACAAGGAACTTGGGATTTTATTTTAACATTATTTTTATACATAAGCATCATGCATCCACAACCCCCTTAATAACTTTCTTTTTTTTTGATAAGACATCCCCCTTAATAACTTGCCGAGCCATCCCCATACTACTTAGCATATTGATATTTTGACGTGACCCCAATGTGATTGAAATCACCCCAAACGCCAGATTTGCTACTCAAAATTTTATATTAAGGGTCCTTCTCTAGTTTGATTTCAGAAAGGCAGCTCAAAATAAATTCATATCAATCTCTCGTTTTTTCTCATGGCCAATAACTATATATAAAAGGTTCTAAAAACTCATCGCGGAGATCTAACACAACTAAAAACAAAGAGAGGTTAGGTGTGTCACTCTTTGGACGTAGTCAACCCAATATTCTCCTACTCAATTTCATGTCTTAGTTTAATTGATTACTAGCTGCCCCATCCTGGTACAATTGACAAGTCCATAAGGTTAGTAGCTGCAACTCTAAGCTGTAAACAGGAGAGTTCTCGTCATCTATTAGTCTAAATTATCACTTAACTGCAGTGTCAACAAGCACCAGATTGTACACACAACCCGAGGCAGCGAGAATTAAATCATAAGCCTTGCACAATCTCAAGTCATAATTAAACACTTTTCTAGCTTACATAATATCATTCCTAAAAGTGTATTTACCATCCCACTGATTTCTTACACAAACTTCTAGGAATAAAGATAACCTTCCCTTGAATTATGGACTTATTTAGAAAAATGGAGAATGAATATAGCATAGAGGTGAAACACTGAAAAATTGAAATCTTAGATCAAAACACTATGTATGATGGTATAAACTGCTAACACGAATTCTTGAAGAGGGAACAAGTATTCTTCTCCTTCACTTACTCGGCTACATCAACATACACAGTTACTGGCTCTTGATATGAGTGCCATAAAATGTATGCTATCAACCGGGCTTCTGGACCGCAAAGCGATCCTGTACGGAAGACTTCAACAGCTGGTTTGTTCCATTTATTTACATCTTCTATTGAAGATTTTTCCATCAGTTTACGGATTCGTAGGGATACAGGCTGAGACATTTCGAGCTGGTGTTTTAATAACCGGTAAGGCAGTCAAGCTACCTGCACACATCTGATCCGATCGTTTAACGCCTTTTCTAAGAGAAGGGAGTGTAAACGGAAAACATCCCCTGGGAAAGCCTCAAGGCCTCTGGTGGTCAGCATATTTATAGGTGAAAGAGACTAAACTAGTTTAGTTCGAATCTGAGTAGGCTCATTATGTCTACCTAAACTTTACTTGGTAATAGTCATGATGATGGTGAACCCAAGGATGAATAAGGCCTAGTGAAGGGAAGTGACTGAAAAATAATACTACCTCCGTCTCAAAATAATTGTCGTTTTAGCAAAGTTTTTTTGTCCCAAAATAATTGTCGTTTTAGAATTTCAAGAAACATTTGCCCATATCTTGCCAAAATTGCCCTTATTTAAAGAAGGTTGGTAAGAAGAAAGAGAAAAATACTCCTACAACTTATCTACAATAATTGAACTTAAATAAGGGTAGTTTTTTGAAAGACTCCTTAATCTGTGTGCAAATTGCTAAAACGACAATTAGTTTGGGACGGAGGTAGTAACTCATAACACTCTGGTTGAGGTAGCAGAGCAAGGTGTAATGAAAAAAATCCACTATTCTTACTCTAAATCCACCATGCAACCACAACATCAATTGGCTTCAATGAAATGCCATTTTCCTGGAGTAACCAGTAGCGCACCTAGTCAGTCCCCCCCCCCCTAAAACGCAGATGCAACACACATACACACACCAACAACAAACAAAGGAACAACCTTTAAAAAGATACTCTCATGTTAGATTAAGTTAAACCATAAATTGTTCGAAGTAATCTTGGAAAGCATTGGTCAAAAAAAACTGAGTCACAAGTTCAATCACTAGCCCAGCATCATGATCTCAAACATACGGATAAACTTACAGGCAGAAACATCAGAAATGGACTCTCAAAAAACTCAACCTGATATCCAAGCAATGGTTTCACACATTTGGACTTGCAAGAGTCCTCAAGATACTTCTTTGGATCAACAAGCTCCTCGTCAGCCCTACAAACCAAATAGCAAAAATGAGGACTGCATAAGCGGCACACTTTTAGAGACCAAAAAGAGGTGTTTACTGGCATTTGAGCTCTTTGGTTGAGTTGGTTGGACTAACACGATGTATTCTCATACAATTGATTGTAAAATAACAATCACAATACCAAGTTAGACAGATTTCCTGACAGATAGTACTTCATCTGTCCAACAAAGGGAGTCCTATGAAAGTTATAATGAAAGCTTTTCATTTCCATGTTCACTTGAGAAGAACCACAATCAAACAGCAAAAATACCAACACATTAGTTTCCTCTTCTTCTCCTTTTCCGTTCAATCAACATGATCCCAGCCACCACCATCTTCGCAGCCCTCATTTGCCTGAAGGCAATCATCATTAGTTCATAACCATCTATTCCAGCTGCTATCACATGACAAATCACCAGAAGATTGAATGCCTAAGGGTTATTAATGGTGGTTATGACATTGGGCTAGTAAGATCTTAAATGCTGTTAGTGGTCAATGCTATGAGCTCGCAGATAGTGGTCAGAAAGATTGTAGATATAATATTAGAACTGGAATAGCAATGGAATCTGGCGGCGAGTGGTTGCATAAAAATCCAAGTAGCTGGCGTCTATATATGAATCTAAGCATCTGTTTGCCTCCCTGACATTTTCTAGAAGTCATTTGGGAGTATACTTCGGATGATTGCGGCAGGTTTCACTGAAGGGTATGTATTTGTAGCTTAATTTTAGTAATGAGACTCTTTTTCTAGCACAAACTAAAGTAGAAAGGAGGACAATTATTTGAAGATAGGAGTGATTTCTTTTGCAATATAGCAAATCTTAATATCATTAATTATGAATATGCATCTAAACATACATATATACATTTATGCTTCTAAACTTGTTAATGAATGTACATGTATACATTTACATGGATACATGCATATGTACGAAACGTATATATACATACACACACAATCCACATACATATGTGTGTGTTGTTTGCAAGTGTGTGCATATGTTATGAATGTATGTGGAGGAGTTCATATTAAAACACAAACTATTAAATCTAAACAAAGGTTTTACAAATAGTAAGTAGTGACACTAACCTTCAACTTCAACTTATTACTTATTGAAGACAATAGGAATACTTTTGCCCATGAATAGATAATTTAGTAAGGAATTATTGCATTTGGAACTTCTTACCCTATTATTACACTCATCATGGGGTATTTCCCTATGAAAGTTGCTTCTAACCACGCCATCCAATAGACCTTGTCTTTCAGAGTTCTTAGTGATGACTTTCCTCACAATCACAGTATCAATTGTACTTATTAGAAACTGATGAATTTTCCATACTTGTGGGTATAGAGTGACGTGAAGTAGCAAAATCAAGTCATTATCTCGAAGAGAAATATAAACAAATACATTATCACATGTATCCCAAGGCAAGGACCATCTTCAACCTTTATTGTGACAGGAAATGGATTCAAATGTGTATAAAAGTTGTTTCTAAGCCACTACTAGATGGACCTAGAAGGAAGTCAAAATGCTAGATTTAATCACAATTGCACCAGGTGGGAAGTATGAATAATCTGATAAGCAATTTAGGGAGGTCACATGAACCCTATGGGAAAAGGAAAAGGGGATATGTAATGGGTAATTGAATTCTCTAAACACGGGTATAAATAGACCACCTTGCACAACCTGCAAGCCATTTCTGATCAAAAGTGGTATATTCTACTGTCTATTCTGCTTGAACAACAAGACGATGGGATGATGTTTTTCTCTAAGAGTATGGTTTCTCCAAAAGTTATTTCCCAAGACCACGATACATAAAGTTGACATCATATTATCAACCGCCTGTGATTGAGAACAGTCAGTCGGTAACAACAACGAGTATCAAATTTCAGATTTAGAATACTCACATATAAATGATCACAAAGTTGCAGTACCACACTCAGTCTCTAGAGCCAATAAACTTTTCCTGCACACAATCAATCACAATTCATCAGATACCAATAACCCAAACATGATTACGAATCTAAATCCCAGACACACCTTCATACTTTGTGGGAATCGAAGGGTTAAAGAAACAGAAGGAGGTGGTGAATGAAATAGCAGATCATAAGCACTCACCAAAATATATAAATAACATAAAAATAAGTAAATTACAACTACATGTAAATATATATAGCTCGGAAAGTTTTAACGAAATAAATGGGGGAACTGGGGCAAATGCAACGGATGAATGATTTAGATCGGAGAGGAAAAAAAGATTGTCGACTGTAAATGAGAAATTGGGTTAAGATGAATGAGATGATGTTAAAGCGAGAAAGATGAAATGTTATAATCATACCTTTTGATCGGAGAAACTGAAACGGATCTGTGTCGCCAAGTGTTTTTCACTTCCTTCCTAACTCTGGAGAGCGATACCGTTTCGGAGAATAACTCGTTCAGCGATGATTGAAGTCTTCTAACTTCCGTGATGATCCTGTTAGGCCGATGTTGTTAGTTGTGCGGTGCCCTGCCCCTATGTGGGTCGAGCAAATTTATTTTTTTGGGAACAAACTAAATAGGAAAGATGATATTTTTTAAATGGAAGGAGAATTGCAGTCGTTTTTTTTTTTAACAATTTGAATTCGATATAGTATTTTATATTTTTTTAATCAAAAAAATATATTTTTAGGGCAAAAAAATAAATGTCATTAATGAAAAAATATATATACGCATATCAGTAATCTAAAGGTATTCTGATGCCCAATTAAGGCATTTCAATGCTCAATTTAAGGCATCTCGATGCCCAAAATTATACATTCTTATGCCTAAAATTCTCGCCCTTAAATACTCAGGCATCCCGATGTCAAAAATTATGCATTCCGATGCCCATTTATTAAATAATTATAACTCGAAATACTAACATGAACCCAGAAAATTTTGGCAAGATCAAAATCGATCAAAATAATTATTTTTGGTTGGAAAATTTACATATAAACATTGTATTGACTTCCTATAACAGTATGATATTGATATTATACAAAATTCAAACTCAAATCATTGATAAAAGTCCAAAAATCAGTTCAAGAACATCTCCCTCTGTTTTCGGACAACACACTGCTAAGTTCGATTTGAAGCTCGAAAATAGTATTTTTTGGTAGAAAAATGCACAAATATAGTATTAAGTTAGGATAACAATATGAGATTGATTTTAAATAAATTTGAAGCTTAAAACATAGATTAAAGTGGCCAAAACAGCCCAAGAACAAGAAAAAACGGGATGACCTCAGAAAATTTGAATTTGATCAAATTCGTGTTCTCCATGAATTGATCCACGAACATGAGGGAAGACTATATTAACAATATTAAATTATTTATACATTAATTCGAACATCAAATCTGAAGCAATGATGTTGCTGTGGGCATTTTAGGAAGAAAACTATCAAAGTGTACTTTAGCGGTTTACAAAAAAAAAATGGTGAATTTTAGAAAACAAACAACTATAAAAGTGGACTTGGACACAATTTTTCGTATATTGTAGACATTGCCAGCCCAAATATTGTAAAACCATGTACAACGGAGTATTTTAAGAGTAGCAACACAGTAGCTACTCATCCAACGAAGTATCTTCACGGGAGCCAAATTGAGAAAAGTGTGTTTGAGTAGCCAAATAAGCTACTTAAATTCTTCCAACAGTGTCCAAGAAAACGCCACCGTTTAGCCCAAAAATCATACAAAACGGTACGTTTAGTTAGGATTGAGTTTTTTTTTTTTTTTAAAAGTCAGCACGCGTGCAGGAAGTTGTCAGCTGCCCTTTCCACGTATCGCAAGCATGTGGCTCCGTCTAATTTTTTTCCCCTTTACTTTTCACGGCCAATTTTCAGCCAAATAAAATGGTTTTTTTTAATTAAAGTACACATTTTTAGCTATAAATAAAGACTTGTTTTGTTGAATTTGGACATCTGAGCAATTTTCTATAAATTTTCAAAGTTTCTTCTTATTTTCCTCCATTCTCTCTCTTCAAATTAGATTTTTAAGCCATTTTAAGGTATTTAAGCTTAATTTATTGCTAATATTATTATTTTTAGTTAAATATTATAATTATCAATATTGCTATTATAATTTAATTATTAGTATTACTGTCATTATTGTTATTATTTTGTTAATTTTTATTATTATTGTTATTATTATTATTATTGCTATTATGGCTTCACGTAATTTATGGGGAAAAAAGATTAACTCTAAAAATCAAGATAATTCACGTTCATCTACGCCAAACCAACTCTCTAATCGTGAAAATATTTCTGATTTATCAAGTCAAAATAAATCAAATGTTGGAGGAATGCCTAATTTTCAAAACCCTCAACCATTCGGAAATTTTCCAATGTTTCCGAATACATCATTTCCTAATTTGTCGCAACAAACTTTTCAATGGAATACTCCTTTAGCTTCAAATTTTTCTCCCTTTTCAACACAACAATCACAGTTTGACCACAGATATTTTTCTATAGGAGGGATGGTCTGAAAATGTTGCAAGTAGTCCCCAATCTTCAAATTTGACTTTTTTTTCAACACAACCAGAACCAAATAATAATGAAGAGGTAGATGTTGAGGATGACATAGTTGATGAATCCACTCCTCAGAGTGGAAAATCAACACGAACTAAGTGGACCACATACTAAACCACTTGTTTGTGTAAACCCTGTGAAAATGTGAGTTCCGGCAATTACGTTGGTACTAACCAAACTTCGCAACAATTTTGGAAAAAAGTTAGTGATTGTTACAACGACTACCGTGGGGAGTGTACTCCACGAAATGTATGTCAATGTAAGAATCATTTCTCTAAAATGTCAAGGGCAGCTGCAAAATTCTCTGGTGCCTTCAACCATGCGTTAGCTACTAAGGAAAGTGGGTGGAATGATGCCGATGTTATTAACAAGGCGCGCGTTATCTATGAAGATGATGAGGGAAAACGTTTTACCTTAATGGAAGCTTGGGGATTCCTTCGAAAGATACCCAAGTGGTGGGCTCAATATGTTGAGACAAGTCAAAATTCAGAAAGCAGTGGCTCAAAGAGAAGTCGCATAAATGAAGCTGGTCATTTTTTGACCTCTTCCTCCAATGCCGAAGCACCCTCAGGCGCATATCCAAGTCGGCCTCCCGGCAAGAAAGCTACGAAGAAAAAAGGAAAATCGAAAATTAAGAGGCTCAAGCTGAAAAGTTAATTGAAACAAATCGTATCGAGTCAGAGCTTAATGAAAAGCTAGACCGATATATGAACTTCGCACAAATGAGGCTAGAGGAGGACAGGAAAAATTGGTTGTTAAGACTATGGGAGACCTTGACGAGGAAGGAAAATAAATCAGCTCAAGAAGAAGAAGAGTGCGCGAGGTTGTACCGTGAGATATTTAATTAGATAATGTTGTAATATTGTAATTTATCTTTAATTGTCGTTATTAGTCTTTAATTTATCTATTAGTAATTTGGTGTGTGTTGTCTTTAATTTGTTGTAATTTGTCTTAATTTTAAATAAATTTGTCTTAATTTTGTACTTTCTAAATTTTACTCTCAGCAATATTATTGTGTTCTCCACTATTTCACATGTGATAGTGACAATACATAATTATTATGCATCTGAAAAAGTAAATTATTGTGTTTTTCACTCTTTTCACATGTGATAGTGACAATACGGAATTATTATGCATCTGAAAAAGTAAATTTTTTAATGTTCCCCACTCTTTCAGATGTGATAATGTCAATACAGAATTATCAATTATTTGAAAAAGTAAATTATTGTGCTCTCCACTCTTCCATTATTATCTTTTTCAGATCACATGCTCTTATCTTCCATTATTGTCTCCAAGTAACTATTGGCCTATAAATATCGTAGTGTATACATTTCAATCAACCATCCCCTACACTTCATTTCAGACTTAGTTTCAACCAATCAACTAAACATGTCGATCTTCAAGTTCTAGTTTCACTTCTCACAATCATAATGAAAATGAAGAAAATTTTAATGATCACGTCGATATCAATAAGGAAATTCAAAGAAGTGTAGAAGAATATATGTTCGACCTTTCCGGTCGTCAACGTCGCAAGCATCAAATCATGAGAGAACTATTCGCCTCTCAACAAGTAGAAAGACCCACTCGTCAACGTATATACATAAACAGAAATCGTGTTGATGGACATCAATGTCTGTATTCAGACTACTTTGCAGAGAATCCAACATACACCGACCAGTAATTTCGCATGCGATTTCGGATGCGAAGACATGTCTTCCTCCGAGTAGTGGAAGCTCTTGGTGCTCATACTCCATATTTTTAACAAAGATATGAAGCATGTGAGAGACCTGGTTTATCACCGTTACAAAAGTGCAGTGCTGCTATAAGAATGCTTGCTTATGGAATGTCCGCTGATGCATGTGGTGACTATGTCCGTATTGGAAAAACAACATCACTTGAATACGTGAAGAATTTTGCTGAATGTGTGGTTAGTGTTTTTGGAGACCAGTACTTGAGAAGACCAACAGAGGAAGACCTCTAACGCTTGCTTCATGTTGGGGAGACATGCAGATTTCCAGGTATGTTAGGTAGTATAGATTGCATGCACTGGGAATAGAAGAATTGTCCCGTCTCTTGGCAAGGTCAGCATGCCCGAGGGGATGGAAAGGCAACGATTGTTCTCGAAGCAACCGCTTCCTATGATTTGTGGATATGACATGCATTCTTTGGTACTCCAGATACTTGTAATGATATAAATGTTCTTGATCGATCTCCAGTTTTTAACGATATCCGGCAGTAGCATTTATGGTTAACGGTAATCAGTATAACTTGGGTTACTATTTAACCGATGGTATATATCCTCCATGGGCTACATTTATCCAATCTATTCGTTCGCTCCAAAGTGAAAAACATAAACTCTTTACTCAACATCAAGAGGCAGCAAGAAAGGATGTTGAACGTGCATTTGGGGTATTGTAGGCACGATTTGCAATTATACGAGCCCTAGCACTTATGTAGAAGGTAGCTACTTTGAGAAAAATTATGATGGCTTGTATCATATTACATAATATGATCGTCGAAGATGAACGAGATACTTACGGTCGGGTGCCAAATGTCTCCGACTATGATCAAACTGACATCACAAATGGTAGTTTAGCATGACAATATTTTAACGAGCGTATTTCCAAGCACAAGAGGTATCTCCAAAGAAGGTGTCTCGTTCGAGATAGGGAAATATATCGCCGCCTGATTCATGATTTGATTGAAAATATTTGGAGACTTTTTAGTAACCAGCATGTTGGTGGTTGAATAATCTTAGATTTTATCGTTGTTGTATTTTCTTCGCTTTTATTATTGTATTTTTCTCGAATTTTTCTTTTTAATTGTTGTAATTGTATTTTTATTTTTAAATGAATTAATTAATATTAAGAAAATAGTAGTAGTAGTTTATGGAGTTTTTATACAATTAAATAAAAAATACTAATTAAATTATTTTTTAATTAAATAATGAATACTAATTAAAGTATTTTTCAATAAAAATTAATAAAATACGAAAGTTATTATTATTAAAAATTAATATGAGTTCGAAAATATTAATTTAACAAATATCAAATTAAAATTGCATAAACAAAATAATAAACAAGGATAAAGATATTAAATTAATGGAGATAAAGATGGTGGGGTATGTAAAAATATTGGAGTTTGTGCCACCATTGGAAGGAGATTTTTGATTGAGTAACTAATGGATAGCTTTTAGGGTATTTTTGTAATAAAATTAGTTGAAAATAGTGGGAAGCTCTCCTTAAACTCCCCATCCATTGTACATGGTCTAAGTGTCTTACAATCTTGTACTTTCTCCTTCTTAAAAAAAATACTACTAGTTTCTCTTTTTCTTTTTTTGGTTTGCCTTAAAAAATAGTCTCATTTTTTAAAATAATAATAATTTTAGTATAATTGGAAAAACTATATATATATATATATATTAATAAATAAATCTACAATTTTTAACAAATTTGACCTGTCAAATGAGATTATTTTTTGAATCTAAAGGAGTATTATTTGACAACACGTAAGTAAAATTTTCAATTAATGAAATAGGGTAGTGAGAGTAAGCATCTTTTGTTTAATTTGGTTTTAGAATACTCTTCTACTAACTTATTTTCAATGGGAAGGAAGAACTGAAATCCTATTCATGTCTTGTATAAGAACCATGCAAAGCAACTTTATTTTTCATTATATTTCAACCAATACACTCAAATATACATTTTCAGCATGAAAGAATTCAATAGAAAAAAGAGATCAGTAGAAGTTTTGAAAAACAAAGTATCATGTACAAGTTAAATAAATATTATATAGGTGGGTGCTTCAGTTAAAAAATAAAGTGATAAAATAACACTGTTCCCTTATCAATTTATTTTTGTAGTTCGTGGGACCATACTTGAGAGCATCTGGTCAGCGTGGCCTCACCAACCTTTCGTTGTGGATTTTAGTTTGACAAGCGACCTTAGAACAGACGTGGAGATTCACTCAAAATAATGGCCCTCAATCAAGATTCTCTAAGGAGGGACTCGTCACGTGCCCGAGGTGAATGACCAAGCTAATTCAGTGCATTAAATAAGATTTGACCCGGCGACAGTCCACTTTGCACCAACTCTACCAACTTTCAGACCAAGACGTGGGAGACCTTTTCCGTAACGTCATCATACTAGGTAAACAGTTGATTTGACAGGAGAAAGTAACAGTTTGCCCGCTACTTGGCATTGATCAGCCACTGCCACCATACATTCACCACCCAGCCCCACTATAAATATTACTCCAAAAGCAAACATTTATTGTCTAACAACTACTCTCTCTCAAGCCTTTCTCCTCTATTTAAGATCTCAAATATTTACTACATGATCACGCTAAAAAGTGTTTTGGTGATCTGTCAAAGTCCACGTATGCAGCTAGAGCGTTGGTAGGATGCCCTGGCTCTCAATAGGCACAAGTGTGTATGAAACTTGTCCTCCGATAGATACTTGAGATGGAAAGAAAGCACCGTTAGGGAGCTGGACGTTGGTCCAGTTAGAGCCCTCCGGTGAGAGAATCCGTATATTAGTGAGATTTATAGTCTCCGGTGAGGATTCAGGCTACTCTCAGGGAGCAAATGCAATGAATGCTTTGGAGATTTAGTAGTTGTGTGTGTTTAATTGAACTTATGTCATAAATGAAGGCAATCACCTTGTATTTATACTGGAAGAATGTTGGTTTGGGACAGGTGAGCCTGCCAGGTGTCAACTTGAGACAGGTAGTCACATGTCTATTTAAGATAGCCGCAATCTGCATTAATGAGCCTTTAAGGTGAAGTAACCTGCATTGATGTAGAGGATAGAACTTCACTAGGGTGTGTAGATCTTCTAAAAATAGCTTTACTTAGAGAACAAATCACTCTTTCAACCAATGAGAAGCTGGTTTATGACCCCGGGATGATGTAATAGCAGGTAGGCCTTAAACGCGGCAGCTTTCGTTGACTATCTTCAGTTTTCCGGGGTGATGACCTCGGGGGTCTCAGTGTTATAGCCCGGGTTTAAGATTTCGGGGGCTCTTAGGTTCGACGTGGAAGGCACCTCTAGCCACCTCGAGCTTTTGGGGGAGGTCGAGACGAGATGAAGGGTATATGTGCTCGGGATCCGAGCTGTATTCGAAGCTCGGGATCGAGATGAGCTGTCGTACGAGCTCCAGTTAAGCATGGCCACGTGTTCCGCTTGTGCCACGTGGAAAAAGAATATTTTTAGTATCTTCACTACCTTTATCATATTCATCATCTTAGTTCATTAGCTGCACCCAAACCAGCCTTAGGCTACTTGAGAACCTTCTTAACAACCCCACTTGCTCTTACATCTGAGGATTATAATCTAACCACGTCTCGACTCCTCTCACGATGTTTCCTTCCTTGTTCACAGATTCAATACTAGCCAGATATCCTCAAAGCCAATGCCATCCACCCCTAGACAACGTCATTCCGATAAGACCGCTCTTTTGGCGTAATCAGTGGTTTTTGTTCTCTTTCTAATTAAAGTATATTTTTCATTATGAATTCAATGTAGATAACCCAATATATAATTTGTATTTAAATTGAATCGAATCATTAACAGATGAATCACTTTTGATATAGAAATGATTTTTGAGCTATCAAATTAAATAATTTGAATCATCATTGGATAATTAGACTCAATCCATATTCTGGAAGTAACATTCAATTTCAAAGTGTGTTCAATTAGCAAACCTAAATACATTGTATGTACAATTATTAGTAAGAACTAGCTTATTTATGGATATTCGAACACTTTTTTCTCTTTTTTAATTTAAAACAGTGTGAACAACAACAACAAAAAAAATAATGTTAACTATAGAAACTTAAAGTCGTTCGCCAAGTGGAGTACTTTAGGATTTGCACACCATTTATCTAGCGCACTATTTGAATTTCTAGTGACGAGTGAAATTTAGTAAGTTAAAAGTACAGTCATGTGAATGCAATTGTCAAATTTAGTAGGGAAAGTCTTACCATTTTTGTAATCCTAGTAAACTCGGAATTAGTCTTGGGACATTTGGACCTGGAATACCTTGAAAAATAAATAAATAAATAAATAAATAAAAATATATAAATAAATAAATAAATAAAAATATATAGAACCAACAAGATGGTATATTAGTCGGCACATTGTATTGTACTTAAAGTATATATTTGATGGATGTTAGAGCCAACATGTTTCAAATTTTATGTATGAAATAATTTGAAAATTGATTTGTCATCTTTTTAGCTTGAGCACAAAATAATTTCGAAACTAATTTGAATTTTAACCTACCTTCTAACTTATAAAAGAGCCAACCGGAGTGACAAAGCAGTATTCCCTTCGTTCCTATATAATTGTTATGTTTTCCTTATTTTTCTGTTCCAAAAAAATTGTATTGTTTCTAATTTTTTTTTTTGAGAAAAATATTTTTACCATTTTATCATTATTTTTAAAATTATTTTAATATGATTCTGCATGTATATGGGCTTTTAAGAAAAATTATATATAGTAATGCTTATAAAAGAGTCAATTTTTATATTTTTTATTCAGTGTGCTCAATTAAACAAAATAATCATTTAATAACGAAGGAATATACTGTAACTTTTTTGCACAAAATTTAAATACATATTCCGTGAGCGTAACTAGTCCATTGTATTTATGGCTGTGTAGGACACGGATTACGATCCGCGTCTTCAACCAAAGACCAAATCTTTACCGCTCATTACTCTCCCATCCAACGTTGCAAATACAACCGCAACCCCTACTAAAAAAATTTCCCACCCCCGCCTCTCTGTCCCGATTTATAAATTAATCCTCCCTCCACACCATTCGCCATCACAATCATCTCTCTCCTTTGTATTTGGTATCATCGAATCCTCTCTCTCCCTCTCAAGCTAGCTATCCTATTCCTCTCTCTAGAAATGGCACGAACCAAGCAAACCGCACGCAAGTCAACAGGCGGGAAGGCCCCTCGGAAGCAGTTAGCCACCAAGGCGGCGCGGAAATCAGCACCGGCAACCGGAGGAGTGAAGAAGCCCCATCGTTTCCGTCCCGGAACCGTTGCTCTGAGGGAGATCAGGAAATACCAAAAGAGCACTGAGCTCTTGATCAGGAAATTGCCGTTCCAGAGGCTGGTCAGAGAGATTGCTCAGGATTTTAAAACGGATCTGAGGTTCCAGAGCAGTGCTGTTGCAGCGCTTCAGGAGGCGGCTGAGGCTTACTTGGTGGGATTGTTCGAAGATACGAACTTGTGCGCCATTCATGCCAAGAGAGTTACTATCATGCCCAAGGATATTCAGTTGGCGAGGAGGATTAGGGGCGAGAGGGCTTAGGCATTGTCATACGACGCAGTTGTGAATTTTTCTAGGGTTTGAACTAATTTTTAATTATTTTTTGTAATGTTCCTGTTCAACAGTTTACAATTGGAATGAAATCGCTAATTGAAGCCCCTTCCTGACTTTCCATGTGTGTTTGTTTCTGTGATTCATGCTTCGATATTTGGTTCATCATTCTGATTGAAAATTTTTTTTTTTGGGATAAATTGAGAGGATTTTTAACAGTCTCTAATCTAATCTTTCCATATTTTATACTATTCAATAAGAATTAGTATACTAATTGAGGGTAAAAATTTATTAGCATGCAAGTACAAATTCAATAGAATTCCAGACTAAAAAGTTCAATGTCACTGTTTACATTCAAATGTGTGTATGCATGCTCAATGAGTAGAAGCTTGCAACTATCACACAATTCAGCTATCAAACATCATTCTTTTTCCCAGTGGTTTAGACTTTAGATATGTCCAGTTTAACAAGGTTCTGCTCCCAGAGTGGTCATTTCTCAAGTGTGCCTTGCCTTGGGAAGCAATTTCTGTAACTCCGATCATTTCTGTTAACACTTGAAGGTACTCTGCCATATGCTTGATGTCAAGATCGGCTACCGCTGCAGCTGTTTGTGAACATCTCATATTGGTTACCGATTGTTATTCTTTCATTGTCAACCCCGGTTTGCAACTTCCAACTGACATTTTCGGCAACCAAATTCAATCACTTCTCATGTTTCCCTCAAGTAACAATCTCTGTTTCCCAACCATATTATTCCTGTTAAACCCATTTTCCATTAGTCGTTGCAATTTAAATAGTCATATTGATTCATACAGAGTACTGAGGGTAAATTTTGTGATGCCGTGATCCTATTTGCTTCCCTGGAATTTATAAGTTGATCAACAAGAACACTTGGCCTGAATCAGAATAAGCTTTCTGTGGTTCTTCAGGGCAACCTACATCAGTGAAATGGAAATGATTTTAATTACGATATCCTTGCATAACATCCGACTGCTCCAAGCACACTTGCAATGATCAATAAATTATTCAAACTATAAAGAGTATATTCAATAGTGATATCCCTTTTACTAATTATACGAGAGACACAATTGAGCTTAAGAATTCCATTCTTCTTCAAGGGATATCACTTGAGTTTATAAACTTCTATTTTTGTTTTCTGAGCTACGATGTGCTTGTCAAACAACAAATAACGGAGAGTGGGTCTGAATAATTAAACGTATAAAGGGTTGAATAGGAATTACCTCTCTAGCATATATCTAAACAAATATTATGTGGGAGGGACCATCCTGCTCTACTGACTTCTTGAGATATCAGCAACTGTATAACCAAATCTTTTGCCAAAGCCGGCAATACATACCAAATCTGAGATCAAAATAAATCCCCACGCTGTAACCATTAATGCAATGATCAAATATATCTTAGTTCACAATGCGGATCCAAAATTTTTAACCCTTCATGACATAGCACAAACTCGTAATATCGAGGATGATCAAGAGCAATCATGTCTATATGGTCACACACACACACACACACACACACACACACACACACACACACACACTCTCACACTCTCACAGTGCTTGCTCGTACTGTATTACGAACTGGAGCGATTTGTGCATAAACTCAACTCAACTCAACCTAGTTCGCAACATGAATACTTCTTTGCCACTCTACTAGAACCAATGAGCCTCTATCAAACTACACTCACTCATCTCCTTTTGAAATTTGTGTACGTTAATTTTGGACTTCCAATATTGAGATTATCAGGCTTGTTACCGTCTCTCAAGCAATTTTATCTTGTTTTATCTAATTATCTCTATCTCGGTTATTGTTCATGTGCTCATTCACACTTTATCTTTTCTAGTTCTACCACACATCAAATTTAGAATTCTCATTTTGGCTAGACTCATTTTATCAAGTTGTTCTTTCATAGTTGCCTGACATCTATTCCATACGCAAAACCCTTTCCAAAGTACTTAAACACGTATAAACAGTGACATAACACACTACTTCCACAAACTGAGCTTCTTGTCCCCCCCCCCCCTTCTCAACCTCCCCTCCCTTTGTGTAAATAAATTAAAAGCACCAAGGGGTGAATCCATTTACAATCAATAGAGCCAGCTTAGAAGCAAAAGAAAAAGAGAAGGCAAGAAAGGGCCACAAAAAAAGTCCACCAAACCAAGCCCTCTGCACATCTGCCAGAAAACAGAAGCAGCTTGCCCAGTCACAACTATATGAAATCAAAATGGGTCAAAAAATCCATAATAAGGGATGCCAAAACCTGGATAAGCTCCTCAAACCAAAAAAAGGTAAGATCAAGGTAAAGAGAGTAGTTTAGAGGCTACCAGTGTAGAATCTTAAATGTTCTTCTATTTCTCTCTCTACAGTTCCCATGGACCACATCAAGCACTGAAGGTTGTCCTCCATGGCCATCTAATCCCCTTAACCTTACACCAAGCCCAGCTGCATATTGATTCTTTCGTCGATCTAGACATAACCCAAGTAAATCCAAAAGGAGAAAATGAAATGCACCAGTCTCCTCACCAAATGGCAAAAAATGAGTGTTCCACAGATTTTGCATTGATAACACACTCGCACAGAGCAGAGATTAACCAGACTTTTGTGTCCTTTCCTTCAATTATCATTTGAGAAAGTAGTCCATATAAAAAAAGAAACCTTGAGGGGCACAGATATCCTCCATACTTGGACCCACGGAATGGTCACAGTTTAGGGCTCCATTAATACGCACAGAAAACTTTAACTGTAAACAGGCCAATCCTATTTCCTTTCCAAAGGAGTCCTTTTGGTCGATGGGGAAGTTTGCCTAAGCAAAGAGTATGGAAAAATACCTACACTGATTCCACAAGCTCTGGCTATAAGACTGAGCTTCTAAGACAGTGGTGTTTGTTTCATAGTAGAAGCATGTGGTAAGGGTTTAATTCCTCTTCACAAGTTCAATTGATTTTTGAAATTTATGTCTACGTGATTAGAGGACCCTGTATTCGAGTAAATTGCAGATGTGGCCCAAAGCAATTCCAATCTGCATTGACTTGGTCAAATTCACGAGCTTGACCAAGCAATAGACTATCACATAGGAGAATTAGTTTTATAATTACAAATTGCATTATCATAACTTCATCAGTTGTAGCCTACAAGTTCTTTTAATTTTTTAATTTACTTTCCAAGACGGGTGAGATAATACTTCCTATAAATATTTTACAAGAAAAACCAACTAAATACTTCATGTAGAGAAGAATAAGTGTTTTGAGATGCATCTATATCATTGACGCATAATTGCGAAACTGTCCCATTTGGTTTAGGATTGGTGTATTGTCATTAAACCACATAATCATCAGGCATTAAAGGAAAAGGTTGAAGCGGTCTTTTGCCTAGCACAAGTAATAGATGCGATATTTTGTTGGGAATACTCCCAAATGAATTAGAAGGTTCACCTATGCATTGGTGATTGTTCGCATTGCTAAATATTTCTAACCACAGAATTTTAACCAGTGCCAGGGGGCCAATGGTTAGCATGACTCTAAATGTTATTTCTGCACTTATTCATAGTTGGTCTGAGTTCCATTTGAGCATCTAAATTTTCGCTCACATAGTGTTCGGTACTATCAGATCAAATTTTGGAATTGGATTTGGTTCTGTTTAGTTCAAATTTCAGATATAAGTTTGCTAATATTCCAGAGCTAAGGCATGAATTTTCCATGCTATAATGAGAGGCTGTAAATTCAATTTAATAGTGCAGGACATAATTCATCAAATAGTCCAAATGAAATGATAAGACCAGAACTGTTGTATTGTGTTCAATTGACGATCATGTTCACACAAACCCAGTCCTAGTTGACATTGGTACCCAACCACTTCCATTTCGCAAGTTTTAACCAGCGGTATATATCCATGTTACCAGAAAATGGCCTTTTAAAGCAAACGTAGCACAATACCCAATCTTGATTATTCCATGATGTGGATGAATGTGGTTGCCCATACAATGGGCTCCTCAAGGAGAGGAGGATGTATGCACTAATCAAATCCATTCATAAGACCATATCACAGGGCTAGAAAAATTATGTGTCCATCGCATTTCATATTCTATTAGCGGAAGTACTGTAACTTAAAACAACAACTAATCAGCAGTGTTTAAGAGACCACACCCGAAGAAACAAACTAACTAATCTGGGGGAGGATGTCAAAATTCAACAATAAGATGTTAGAACACACCTCTGCTTAAGAACTCAAGGTGTAGAGTCATCAAAAAGAGCATTATAGAGCCTTTTTCTTTCTTCTGGGTCAAATATACCACCTAAATCTCCTCCCTGAGCATCTTCTTCTTCAGAGATTCCATTGTTCTGCTGCTTCCTTGTCTCTTGTCTCAACAGAATGAGGTCTTTCTTTCTCTTCTTTTCTAAATTCAGTAAATAGTGCCTCCTGCTATATTCATGAAGTCTCTCCTGCATCAGTTCCCCAAATTTCTCCTTTACAACAACAAGTGGATCCTTCTGAACCAGTTCTGACCCTTTGTAGCCTTCTCTAAGCAGAACCGTGTTTATTTGATACTTGTTTGAAACATAGAATATTCCAGGATGCTTGAGTAGCAAAATATTCAATTTCTCTGGCAAACAAAATTCTTTTCTAAAGTGACCTAGCTTCATGATTGATGCTTTCTTCCACAATGTAAGAGAGAGCAATTCATGGACCAAAGCTACCGTTCTCTTTTCTAGTTCCTTTGACCCATCCAATAAACCCGTGGGATCCAAATAAGGTGATATATAGGGGGTGGAATTAAATTCGCGAAACCTGTCCCATGATTTCAGCCAAGACAAGGGCAATGAACAAGGAAAGGATGGCTGGCAACCCTGCTTCCGAGCAATGGTTTCAACTGCAGAAACTGCAAAGTCTGGGTTCCAGGAAGTTAGCTCAATCTCTATTGAAATCCTTCTCCTGCTATAGTTAACAACCCGAAACATTTCTGGGTGCTGAGGTACAATTTTACTCAAATAATCATCTGGAAATCCAAAATTTTTCTTCAATTCATTGAGCTTTGAGACATTGAGCCTGTGATGTGAGCTCATCATTAGTAACTTTGCTAGTCGCTCAACAAATACTGCTTCCTGCATGTCTTTCACTGATTCTTCCTCTTGTACTAGAAGCATCATTCTTTTTGTTAGTCGGCAATAGTATTCGTCATTCTCATGGTAGACTTCAAAGCAATAGGGATATTTTTTGAGCCAATTGAGAGCTCTGCCCTGAAGATCAAGAGTCTTGAACTTTTTCTGGAGGAGTTTAACTGATGCCACTTGGTCAGGGCACCGTAGGATTATGTTTTTGATCTGATTATTTACAATCCAACGACGGCTCCGGGATAAAGCTGATTCGAGATCTGGGTCCTTTTTCATTGACCAGAGAGAGAACCTTCGAAGATGGGCTAATGCAGAATGCATACCAAGTGTAGCCAATTTTGAGTTGCAAAGGTGCATGTCGATCACCATCCGTAATTATCTCAATAATGTATCGTTGGTGACAGTAGCCCTGTTAGAAGGAGTAGGAAGTTCTCAATAAGTAAATCAAAAAGAGGATCACCTTCTGCGGAATAGGAGTGACAGTCAAGTATTACAAAGGAATAGTCAAATATGACAAAATTTCCAACAACTTGCTAGGATGATCTTCAACGTAGCATCTCAAAACCATTATGACAGAATATTAAAGTCAGAATATATATATATATATATATATATATATATATATATATAAGTTGCTAAATCATAAAGGAGAACAGACCCTAGTTTTCTGACATAAATAAAAAGTAGTAACAAAACTAAAGCAATTGAATGATCAAAGAAGTTGCAGTAATCAAATAATAATGCAAAGCAGTTAGAATTAAACCTAGTTATGCGGAAGAAACAAAATAATACTAGGAAAAGAGAAGGCAAAAAAGAAGCTATTCATACAAGCATATACATTTCAGTGTCTTGGTTCAGACTTCAGACATATCATCAAACAGCTAATCCGCAATATGACAACTGGAAAATAAAAATTTAAACTTTTATCTAACATACCCAAAAGTAAATAAGATATATCATCATCATTGACGAGATCGAGATGCCAATCACAATGCAAGGAATAGATAAGAAAAAGGAAACAACAGACCTTAAGGCGAAGCAGATGAGATTTGATTTGATGGATTTTTCAACAGTTGCGTAGCCGCGCGAAATTCTTGAAATTAGTTACATAATTGAAAATAGATATGCTTATGGAGGTAGGGCCCGAATCCTCAGGCTCAAGGTGCACCTACTTACTTTGTTGATGTTTGCTGGATCAATGTAGACGTACAAATACGCTGCGACTTAGATAAGGTCAAATTTATTTAATCAAGTTGTAGAAATTAATTTTGAGCATCCTCAAGCCATAGGCCGACAAAACCGATATTACTGAGAGTCGAGTTAAGAAGTTCAGATTTCATAAGCAAAGAGAGAAGGATTAACCCACCCTCCAACTAGCCAATCCTTCCCATTCCAAAAGAAAAGAGAATGGGGAAAGAGTCAAGCTCAGTCTAGTAAAGTGAAAACGGACCTCTACGCAAAGGTTGCTTACTACAGGCTCTCCTTGTGGGCAGAAGCGGCAGGCAGTTTCATCTCAATCCCTTCTCGAGTCAGGGCATGGGAGTGAGCTAGTCAAGTAATAAAAGTCAAGGAGCAGCTGTGAGCGCATAGAAAGAGCTTGGAGAACGACTTACGGTACCGTCAAGGGGCAAGCAGGTTCCAGGGGTTAGGGCGTACACAATGGCCCTCTTTATCAACCTTCTAAAAGCAATTTTAGATTTTTTTTTTTTAATTTTTTATCTTACAATGGTCTCTCTAATTCACTTTTTTCTCTTTAAAATCAATTAAATCATTCTTTAAATATAGAATGAGTTTTAACATAAATAATGACTCAAATCCTTCACATTCTCTTCACTTTATTTGAACACTATTTACTTTTATTTAATATTTTAAAATAAAAATTATTAAAATATACTCTCTTCGTCCCTAAATTATTGTATTGTTTTTTGTCCGTCCTTAAATAATTATCTTATTTGAAATTTTTTTTAGAAAATTACTTTTACCATTTTAGCCTTACTTTTCTCCCTATTTTAATTATTTACCACATACACATGAACATTAAAAGAAACTACACATTATACCAATATTAATAATCAAGTTAATTATTTTTCCTTAATCCGTGTACAGGGTCAAACAAGACAATAATTTAGAGACGGAGAGAGTACAATATATTTTTCATAGTATATAAAATTTAAAATATTTTATTTTAATTATGGTGAAAAAATATAAATAAAAGAGAAAAAATATAATGATAGTTAGATTTGTTAGTTGAGATATGAGAGATTTAATTTTTAGAGGGTTATATAAAGGGTGCTTGTTGGAGTAAATTCTTTTTTAAAGTATTATATAAATAAAATTATAACAAAAAACAAGATTTTTAGAATATAAAATACGGTGTTGTTATTGTAAATGCTCTAAGAGTCAGCCTTCTTGTGGGGACCCTCGCCCGCCTTCGGTTATTATCACCATGCTTTTCTTTTTATAAGAGAAATGCTAGAGTCACTTAAAGAGTACTAAAAATATTATACCTAATGACTTAGCGATAACAAATATTTAATTTAAAATTTTAACTAAAATTTAACATTAAATTTAAGTATCATGTTATTAAATATAATATTTTTGATATTCTTTAGACGAATGTAGCATTGCCCTTTTTATAAATACATTTCATTTTTAAACCCCTCTAACTTATATAAATACACTCCCCCACAATTCCCAAATTTACCCCGTCTTTCCTCCTCCCATAAAATTTATCGATACCCCGGAGTTATACACTCCTCGTCTTTTCCATGCCTTTCCAGACCAAGAGCCCCATTGATGGCATGGAGAGGGAAGATCTATTTTCAGTGGTTGATTTCGTATTCAGTCAGGGGTAAAGAGAAGGGATCCTTGAGGCAGAGAAGTAGCTGAGAGAGAGATGATTTGGGGGTTTTCTAGGGTCTATTGTTAGGTCAATCTGGGTTGTAATTGACAATTGTTGTTGTTGTGAATAAGAAGATGAAGATGATGGTTTGTGAGAAAAAGGTTTGAGAGTCTCTTTGAAGCTGTTCAACAACGTGGAGATTGAAAAATGGAATCCTCGACAGTTTCAAACCTTTTTCTTTCTTTCTTTCTTTGTTTTTGTTTCCGAAAAAATTCGAACTTTTGTTGCCGAGATATTGTTAGGTTTTGGGTGGCTAGCCCTAATCGTACATGCCAATAATGATCGGTTAACACTATTCGAACTCTTTGTGATGTTCAGTCAATCTAGCTGAACAATACAAACCCTAATTTTTTCCTATCTCAACCTAAGGGTATAATGTCTTTTTATTAAATAGTATTTTTGTAATAAAAAAAAGGGTTAATGACATTACAAGTTTCTCGACTATGATCGATTTCATCAGTAGTTCCTTAACAATTTTTTTAAAAATTTTAGTCCCTTGACTATGAAAATTAGACACGGTTGGTCCTTTTATTGGATGTCGTTAGTATTTTTTCGTTAAATCTGTCATGTGGTCATCACGTGCCTTTGGTTAAGGGTATTTATATAATTTCATGTGCAAGATTTTAAGAAATCCATCTTCTCCGGCTAAATTTCAGTCAACCACCACCACCAAATCTATCTTCTCCGGCTAATAATTCAAGAAACCACCATTGCCGGTCCACCACCACCACTAAACTCAATAAATACTCAATTTGAAAAAAACTCTCCCCCCCCCCAACAACATCTCAGCCCCCATCCCTCCATTTTCTCTCTGTTCCAGCCGAGATTTATCACTGTGCTCAAAAACCCAAACCCTGTAAATAATGCCTCCTCCTCAATTGATTCAACAGCCCCAATTCCAACTTGAATATCGAACCCATCTTTAACCCATTAAAAAAAACATTAATCAAAACTTAATTTGAAGACCAAACCCAGCAGAAGAAGGGATGAGTGAGAACTTGATGGATTCTAAATTTTTTTCTTTTTTCAATATAAAGCGATGAGATCAAGAGCTGCTTTGTGGAAATCTTCATAGAATAACTGATGGCAGCGATTGCTACCAAGAGCAACCGTGTAATTATCCGTCGGCGGATGCGCGTGGTGATGACTGGGAATAGTCTTGACAAGAAGCACGACAAACCCAGCTGCCAGTAGAATTCCCACAGTCCAAACAAAGATCTTGCGGCTCACAATAATACAACCTAGATCTACATACTTCTTCTTCTCCTGCTCACCAGGACCCAATGGCCACAACAGTGCCGCCCGATCAAAGTCCTGCAAGTTGCGACTGCGGTCATCATCGGTGGTCGAGTCCGCCGTGTTGATTTCCAGCGGCCCCATGGATCTCTCCCGTACATACTCACAAACAGCAACTATGAATCAAAGTAAGCCCCAAAGCAAGCCAAATTAAAGAGATAATTGTAAGTCTTTGATGAGATCCAAGACCCACAATGGTGGATCGTAGTGGGTTTAACGTGAATTTTGATTCAAACACACAAAATCACACACTGTGGCAACAAATCACACACAGTGGCTATGGAGAGCTTAGAGAAAGAAGGTGTGTGTGTGTGAGTTTGCTGTTGCGTTGATTTGGTTGAAGGGGATGAAGATGTAGGGTGGGGTGGGGAGAAGAGAGAGAGAGAGAGAGAAAAAAAAAATTATTTAAGTATTACAAAATATTTTTGCACATAAAATTCCAAAAATGTCCTTAACCAAAGACAAATGACGGACTTAACAGAAAAATACTAACGGCATCCAACAAAAGGACCAACCGTGTCTAATTTTCATAGTTAAGGGACTAAAATTTGTTAAAGAACTAATGGTAAAATCGATCATAGTCAAGGAACTAGTGGTGTCATTAACCCTAAAATAAGAGGTGCATTTAGAGTATGACGGTGTTAATAGCCCCCTCATTAATTTTAGATCAAAACTTTTGACTTAACCTTACATTCTATTTTGAATAAGTTCTTCACTGCTCCAAGGAAAGGATAAATATTCAAAAAGTTAAATAATTTAAAAATATTTAAGTATACTTATAGCTGGTCCTCACTATACTAATGCTTAAACTTATATTATATTTAGATTTTAGAGTTAAAAAGTTATAAAAACTAAAAATGATTTTCAAAAATGACCTATTTAAGTGAAATATTTAAAAATAAAATAGTGAGGTATTTGTATGGAACCGATAGAGTGTATAAACTACTTATGTAGTAATGCTATAAATTTCAAACATGCACTTCTTTTGGCTTAAAAAAAGGATCATATTACAAGTTGAAATTTTTAAGACTGTTGCTTATATATATATATATATATATATATATATATATATATATACTTCTTTTGGCTTAAAAAAAGGATCATATTACAAGTTGAAATTTTTAAGACTGTTGCTTATATATATATGTATATATATATATATATATATATATATGTGTGTGTGTGTATATATATACTCCCTCCGTCTCTAAATTATTATCTTCTTTTTCTTTTTTGTCCGTCTCAAAATAATTGTCTTGTTTAAAAACTTTCCTTTTTAGGACATTACTTTTACTATTTTACCCTTACTTTTTTCCATACTTTTAATTATGAGTCACATATATATGGGCATTAAAGAAAATTACACATTATACCAATATTAATAATCAAGTCAATTATTTTTTCTTAATCCATGTGCCGGGTCAAACAAGACAATAATTAAAGGACGGAGGGAGTATGTGTGTGTGTCTATATATATATATATATGTATATATATATATATATATGTTTGTATATATATATATATGTGTGTGTGTGTGTGTGTATGTGTGTGTGTATATATATATATATATATTTTTTTTTTAAATTACTAAAACTCACAATTCTCTTGTATGATACGTTAAAGAAATACTATTATGTTTTTGAAAGATTTTCTTTTTGAAAATAATACACATTTATAGGTTAAATAAAAAAATAAGTCGTTTTGGAGGATGAATAAAAATTAAAAAAATATGAATTTTAGCACTTAACCTTGCCTTTTCAAGATCGCTTACAGTTAACATTACTCATGAGCACCAAAACATTACTTGCTTTGTTCCAACATGAGTATTTTTCATGAGAATCAAACAATTTTATTTTAAAATAATTTTAGTAAAATATATACGGAGTACATAAATATGCTTAGTGTTCATATTATGATATTATAAATGCATATTAGCATCAAAGTTGACTAAAAGGATTTTCGCAACTTCATTAGATTTTAAAATATATATTTTTGATGAACGAACGTTCATTTGGGACAGAGGGGGGGGGGGTAAGAAATACAAGAGTTTAGTCCATAAAACTTGAAAGAAAACAAAAATTCACGTGTTATTGCAAAAAACATATAAATGAAAATAAAAATAGCTCTCTTTTTATTCAAAAAATTCATTGCATAAAAAGTTTAATAATTAAGGAGTATATAAATATCCTAATAATTGATCATATTTACAAAAATATTTGAACATAACCAAAATGTTTATAAAACATGTGAAAGGTAAAATTAAAAGATTATGATGTTTGATGATATAAATTTTAAAAGTGTACGCTTTAAGTGATCTGACGACACAAATTTATAAGATTGTCCATGTTATTACTTAAAAAAGTACAAATTTGACCTAACCGTGTAGAGATCTAAACAAATTTAATTTGACTACACTAAGGGCCTGTTTCTTAACCCAATTAAGAATTTAATTAAGAAAATTTTAAGTAATATTAAAAATAAGATTGTTTGATAATACAATATTATTTTACTTAATAAATTAAGTATTTCTTTAAAATAGTCAAAATTTTAAGTCAAAAGAGAATTTCTTAATGTTTTAAGCTCTACTTTTTCAGATGTCAATTTTTAGAGCTTAATTTTCAATTTTAACAAACAGACCCTAAGTAGATGTCAATTTTCAGAGCTTAATTTTCAATTTTAACAAACAGACCCTAACACTAAATCTTGTAAGAATAAATGCATGTCAGTAGTGATGGTAGACGCCCGTCAAGGCCCTCGTGGCAGCTCGTGCTTAGTTTCTCACGAGCATCATTTCTCTCCGCCATTTTCAGGTCTTCCCAATGCCTCCCGCCTCCACACCACGCTGACATAGCATTACCAAGGAAAACCATTTAGAGGAAACTAGCTTTGACAAAAACTGTGACCATAATAAGTTGAAGGAAAAGCAAGGTAGGAAAAAAAAGAACTGTTGTTACAACAATATCAACTGTTAATACACATTTGACCCGAAACCGGGAAACAAAAGGAAATACAAAAACCTTGCCCAAGATAAACAAGGAAAAAAAGGTGACTCTGTATCAAAGACCAAGTCTAGAGTTTATTGTCGACTCGGGAAAAACTCCTTTAATCAACAGAAATGTGAGAAACAAATGACTTGCACAATAATTGAAATGAGGGCAAATACCTAAGGGCCCCCCTTCCGTTCCCTTTGCAAATAGACACATTTGTAATTGTATTTGAATATTACAGTTAACGATATTTTGCACAGTGAAAATTGTGTTGCACCATTCCCCGAGACATTCTAACCACCACACGAAAAGCTCTGAACTCCAATTATGGTGGAAGCAAGGCTAGCCCTCCCGCTTCCATCTTTGCACTTGAATTCTGTGTACTCTATTTTGCCAACTACACACACCAAAGAGAAACCAGTAAACACTAGCAACCCAATTAAACTATACTAGGTGGGTCTCCTTCCCAGTGGCAGACTGCGGGGCCACCGAGTCCTAATGCAGTCAACCAGAGGTGCATGCTGAGAAGGCTCAGGCTTGGACACTTCAACAACTGCATCTTTACTGCTAGAGTCGTTTCCACCAGAACCAGAGGGCAGTGATACATTCGCCATGAACTCCTCAGGGGTCCACCTGGGGGAACCACAACCCTCAATTTCGTCAGCCTAGGTTTTTGTATGGGAGTCTCACTTCCCAAAGCTGCTTGGCTGCCGTTTGAAACTGACTTTGCAATCCCATTAAAGTGGTAAAGGTCAAAGACCTTTTTCCCCATCAAGCCAGTTGAATCCTTTAAGCCTCCCAAACTCTTGTCCAAATCCAAGAGTACCTGCCAGAATTCGCTCCACACTATAAATCCCGAACCACAAAGGTGTTCAACCTTTTCAGCTGGGAGGTTAATATTTGTATCTTTGAGGACTTGATGGAAGCCTTCCACACTAATAAAACCACCACCCCCACTCTGATCTTGTGCATCAAAAGCTCTTCGGATCTGTGTTTCTCTCCCTTCAAGTTCATTCTCATCTTGGACCTTGGAATCAAGAGCAAATAGGACTGTATAATGAGACTCACTTCCCACTACCCATATTGGCCACTTTGGGCATTTCAGGGATTGGCCAACCTTACAGAAGTTGAGGGACTCTAGCAGAGTGAGAAATCCAACTTCCACAGTCGATGAAATGCCTTTCACAAACATACCACCACCCAAATCCATCCTCCCATCGAACACATTAGCAACGGCCCTCCCAGAAAGCAGTAAATTTACAATTTCCTGTTCAATGACAATCAAGGTCAGGACAGAATCCTGTGTATTTAAAAACCAAGCAAATCATACAAAACATACTAGCATAACAAACTAATGCTAAAACTCAAATGAGAACTAAGATAGGGAGTTTCGGTAGGTCTCTGAATACCTGCGAGGCATGCCCAAATGGAGCAGTAACTAGAGGTTGACTTGGGTCATCCCTGTCGGATTCGACATTTTCCTGAGAAGAGAAGGACAAGAAGCATTAGCATTTGGGAGAAAGTGGATATCTACTTCTTGGACGTATGTATGGGTCCCATCCGCACAAAATATATATGTTCCTATATGCGATCTTGAAAAAGATACTATCTGATAAATGAAAAAGTGTTATCTTAAGGTACTCTTAATCAGTGTTAGTCAGAACATCCAATCTATATTACAATACATTATAAAACACCTCAGTTCGCACATGTGCAATTGAGTAAAGCTAACTAGTTAAGATTTCATCGTCTTCTAAATTTTAACGGTTAGGATTAATCTCAGATTCACATGTGTGAAGGTAGTTATCTATCATATTCAGACTTTTGCACAACGACTCCTCATCCCTCGAAGTCTCAACAACACTAAAAACCCATATTAACTAACAAAAACCTTTAGAATTAATTTTAATTCACATGTTTATTATTAGTATTATAAAATAAAATGACTCATTTTTTATTAAATTACTCGAATTTCAATAACTATATGTACTGTACATTTCTCTTTTAATAATTCTTGAGAAACCGAGTTCTTTATGATACAACTTTCATCTAAGTATCGGCCGCACATAATTCGTTACCACTGGATTATCGTATTCTCTATCATAACTGTTAAAACTCCATTTCTTGACACTAATTTTGTGGGGGTCCGATTGAATTAATATACTGAGTAGTCACCCCCTACAAAACCTTGAGCATACATTGGTCCTGTCCCAAACTGATACCGTGCCAGCCTAAATCGCTAGTATTTTCTAATCCTTCTCTTCAAGCCACTCAAGCAGATTTATGTCCTTCGTCTAATAACTTTCAATTTACATTTCATGGGTTAGATTCAACTAGGTACGATTCAAAGAGGTTCTTACTCTGCAACTCTCCTACAGCTTGTTACCAGCTTTCAGGGCAGATTGAATGTCCCAACTCGAAATTTACCGCCAACATGTACTATGAAAAACCTGGATCATGTTGTCAGTTTCAAAGCAGCTTGTATACCATTCTACATTGAAGACAACCTCCACTGGTCTGCAAAGACGAATGAGATGTGCCAAACAGAGGCAATCTAAAACATATGCTAGTGAACTGAAGTCAATGAAACATCCCAAATACTAAAATACGCCTACTTCGTTCAATGGCCGAATTATTTTAGAATATGCACCTTTGGGATCAGTCTGATAACTAATATCCAGCTAAAGTTAAACAGTTAATGTAATTTCCATGTATCTCTAGAAGATGAAGTTGAGCATACTGCCATAAAAACGGAAAAGAACTAATTACTATGGTTACTGGAACTGATCACTACTCATGGATCATTTTAACTGGTTTTTGGAAACAAAACAACTTGAGATGCAAAAAGGAAAAAGGCACAGTTATTTTAGCAAAGCTGCATCACTCAAATAATAAGGATAATTAAATTAGCAGTACACATTGCCATGTCACTTCACATTGATTGCCAACGTATGGCCTTCACAATTAATTTGCTGGGTAAGAGAGAACTTGCTAACAGAGAAATCAATAAAAGTCCTTGGATCCACAACAAATGCAGTTCCAGAATACATCTATCCTCTAAGATTTCACGTAGATTTCTTGGCCAACAAAGTCAATATGCTCGTTAATGCTGAAACCTATATATTCCTAAAAAACTAGGGTCCAATAAAAATACTATTATGGATGTAACCTACATATTCTGGCAAAACTTGCTTGTGCGTAACTTACTGCAATACAACAGTTGGGTAACTTGGGTTATATGATAAATAATTCAAAAGGATTTTATTTTAACAAAAGCAGGGTTCCATCATGGATAAAAGAATACACAAGCATTACCCCCCCAGCCCGTTTTAGTTGGCCCATTTTCATACCGTTCTCGACTCGTTGTTTTTCCAGTCATTTGTATGATCTTCTCCTTGTGATCCTCACTCTTCTACTCACCATCTTTCAATTTTTTTCCCTTACATAAACCAAAAGGCAATTATCTATCATTACGTATTAAGTACAAGGACTTTGTCTTATTGGCCACTCTTATTTTCTCACTTACCCACAAACGGCTTTCCATTTTCTCTCATTTATTTTTTCCTTTTACTTTTTGTGCTTTTTGATAGTATAACCAGTCAGTATAGGCTATCAACTACCTCTTCCCATCTACAATTTTCTCAACTCCTCAGTGCACACGCATCGCCTAAGCCAAGGCAGATGTAAATAAAAAACCGAAAGCCTTACAGAGTGCAGCAAACTCAGTTATGCTCCTTGGATGCGGACTGCTAATTTATGAAAATGATGTTAACAAGGACAAATAGTATTCTACTTTGACGCCATACATCCAAGATATTATTGTTTTAGTTCTCATTACTATGCCTCTCATTCATGACATCAATAACTTGATCAGCGCTACATAATAAAGGCGCCTGTGGTGGGGGGGGGGAAGGGGTTGTTCTTTGGTTTAAAAGAGGGACATGAACAGAGAAGGCAAACATCATGCTCCCTATGTTCCTAAATTATTGTCCTGATTGACTTTTTAAGAAGTGTTTTCAAATACAAATTTGACGTATATTTTTTTATTTTTTCAAAACCATTAAACACGTAATTTGTAGTAATTTTAAAGGACTACGAGTTACGTGTTTAATGATTTTGAAAAGATAAAAAAATATACGTCAAATTTGTATTTGAAAAACACTATGTTTGACTCAAAAAAAGTCAAACAAGACAATAATTTAAGAACGGGGGGAATAATAGTTAAGGGAACCTTAAGGTAGTGTTTTTCACTAACATACCAGTCCTCGAGAAAGCAAAGCCGATATTAGGAATAGCAATGCCCCCATACGACTCCGGAAAATAGGAATCATCTCTTCGAGCCTCTGAATTGCACTTGTCAATGAGGTGAATGTGCTGACTGTCAAAACTTTATGCAAATCACAACTGGATTCAATTGAAAGACTTTCAAGAGCTTTTGCAATAATCTGTAACATAGCAAAGCCATTAATTTAAAAAAAATTTGTATGAACGCTCAAGTAGCAAAGCTATTAATATAAAATTTTCTTGTATGAACGCTCAAGTATTAAGAAGTGATCAGGAGTCACAACTCACAAGAATGAGTTGACTATGTCGACCACGCATTCACAAAATTAAACAACTACACAAGTATCAGCTTACATGCATCTTACCTCATCCTTTGAACTTTTGTCTGACCCCTTAACCTCAAGGTCAAAATTACTCAGAGATGCGATCGTTGCCCTTTTATTACTTCCACATAGAAACAAAATCTCACCCATACTTCTGACTAAGGCTCTGCAAGAAACTAGAAAATCAGTTCAGAATGTATACTCCTCGGTGTCTCAAAAAGGAAGAAAACAAGAACGTCCAAATGGACTAACATTAACGACTTCATTTACTGATGAAATGATGCATTACAAACAGAAGTAGCAACAGCAATATTCATTTTTCAAGGTCACAAAACCTTGGGAAATTGTTAAAAAGAAAAAACTTCTACTTGAGACATATAGGAACAACAACATTAGCTTCAAGGTGAAATCATGTTGATGAAAGTAAAACTATTTGTAACGAGTAACTAAAAGCTAAAACCACATCCAGCTGACCCCAAGGAATTGGAACAAATGCCGAATTGCTCTGTGGAGCATCAAGACTATAAACGCTAAAAAATTGGCATAGTGCCCGCTCCCACCAATGCAGGGTCTCCGAAGGTCTAATGCACCCAGCCTGGTTCTTCTTTACAGAATTTTTATCCTTTTCTTACTTCATTCATTACTTTCATGGAAAGCCAAGTAGAAAAAGAAGTAAAGTACCAAATATCAAGCCCAAAGGATTTCTTAATATGACCAGGCCTACCTAAGGAAACTTCATCCAACATTATACACGAAGTAGGAAATGGTAGCTAAGAATATAAAAGTACTTAAAACTGTCCATATATCAAAGAATATTGCAACATAGGTCAAATTTATGGAACACCGGTGTACCTACTAAACACACCTGACTAGAGAAGATTGAGTAATAAAAATTGACATGGCCTTGCCCATTCTTGCAAGGGTCTTAGACGTGTTTATGCCACACAAGCGAATGTAGAAGTACAAGTCTAGAGAGAGAAACAATGGAGGTTCATCTCATAGCAGCTGTAAACTAAATTCGAAGATGAGGCATATTTTGATGTATACTAATGTTTGATCACAGCAATGACAAAATATAACACTTGATAAATCAAGCCCCCACCCCCAAAAAAAAAAAAAACTGACCTACTATAGCATGAATATATTATATTAACATGAGGAATAATGAAACCTTGATGGAAAATCTCGTGAGCAAATAAAATGAAGACGGTTTGTCTTAACAGAAATCCAAAAAACCCATTATCGTCTGAAATAAAACAACAGTCACATCCTCAATGGTATATTTGTATCGACTCTTTAGCTCATCAACGGACGTGATATCAAGTCTGCAAGACAAATAGCAGACTAATCACCTTGATTTTGTGTCTTCAGACAGAGACCCAAAAATATCTGATGCATCACATTCACTTTCAACCAATCTCCTTAAACCCGATTTCATTGGCAAGTTTGGTTTGTCCTTCACTAATTCCTCTGGAAAGAATAAAAGATATTTGAGAACAAATGCCTGCACAATCAAACAGAACAGAGTGTAAGCAAAGTCAACATATACTGTGCATTGTTCATATGGTTACAATTCTAATCATTGGATTTGATTGGATTCAGGGTTCTATTGATTCAAATGGTCCATATTAATCGGCTTGGGCACTGAATCGAAGCTATAGTGTATTAGTCCTGAACAATATGAATTATTGAATTGTATGATTAAGTCCATCAACTTGAAAACCAAAATACCCACATAAATATCCACTTTCACTGTGTAATTTTTATTTTAGTAAAATGTTATCAAAGAACTCTGAAAGTGTCATTACGCTAGAATTAAGCAAGCCCGCCTTCTTCTGTTCCTAAACTATGATATATGAGACTTTTAAAAATAATAAGTCCACTCTCAAGACAAAAAAAGAGAACGTTGTTCTACATAGCAGTTGTCTATAGGCACAAGTACTAACCTCTATGTACATCAGGTGGTTTATGACATGGCAATTTCACATTGTTTTACTTGTCAAAGTCAAACATCTGAGGTTATGTTTAGAAAAGTGAGATCAATTGGAATTCTTACCTAAATTCATGCAAATGTTTTTATTTTGTGCTGCGACTTTGTTTTCAAAATAGTTCTATATTGCAAAAATTTTGTTATTAAAAGCTTCATACTGTTTCATTTAGATACATTTTGATTCATAAAGCTTTAATAAATAATACAATTCTCGATTTGATAACAATGACATTATACCAGACCCAAGTTCAGGCTCCTTAGTTGATACATCATGTGTCATATATCCTATCACCACTGCCTACTGTGATGGATAATCTAGTTAGAATATGCCACGAAAAAAGAAAGACGGCCTATCTTTAGAATCAACATTGAATTACCTTTTCTTTCCAAAGTTACTGAAAATTGCCATTACTAATAACAATGGGTAGAATTGACAAATGACCTACAATAGAGAAATTACTTCTACTCCAAATAAAGTAAATGTAGTTGATACTTACAAACAAAAAAGATTCTTTTGTTTAATTGCATAGAATTCTTTTTTTTTTTTCCTTTTAAGTTATTTTTCTCAATTCTGAAGTACTGCATACATGGCTGTGGCCCCGACAGGGACAAGAGCCCTAATCCTTACAGAGTGGCAGAAGATATTACTCAAGCTAAGGTTACGAGTGGTAAAGTCAGATCTTCTGTAGTCCATCCCGGAAAGAGGTGTGGTCCAACCCTAGAACAAGCCCTTGGGAGCTTTACATTCCCCAGAGCAATTAGTACAGCAAGAATGCATGACTTCAGCATTAGACTGCTACCCAGTTAAAATTTTCAGAGTTACTTGCATATGCAGCGTCTATTTAATAATCACCAGAATTCAACTAGTTTGTGTTAAAGAAGTTTGGTCTCATGATCGAAATAAGAGAAACAAAGAGATCTAGCAATACACAACTAAAAATAACAATGGAGGCAGCAATTTGATTGTACAAGAACTCTTATATGGTTTAAATACACACAAATTTCAAGGAAAAGATCTGAATAAATAAATTAACGTAAAATCAATTTGAAGGGTTTCATATAATACAAGAGCACATGTAAATGTGCAATGAATGCCATGCTAATGTTATGAAGCAGGAGTAATCTAAAAGTTCCTGGCTAAAGGTATACTCATTTTCTTATATGTTCTAGAAAATTGAAAACAATATCTCATGTGGCATTTTATTGCAACTTATGTCACTATCTTGTGAGCCTTGCAAGTACCAGGGTCCTGGTTTCTTGTCCAACAAGATTTTTTTGACCATTTTTAGGGGACCAGCGGAGTAGTAAACGATATTTTAGCAATGCTTTATATATATATTGTTTATCCATATAAACTTACCCACTAATTGTTAAGTTAGCCCCTTACCCATTTTTAGTTGGATAATATAATCCTCACTTAATTTTTATGGATAAACAAACCTAGGGTTATTTACGTCAATTAGACTCCTCTCCTCAAAGTCGGGACATCAATTGAGTTACAATTCAATCAATCTCCATGAGCACCGTCTGCATACCTCTCGGTCTAAAGCACCTTGATGCAAGTAACACAGTACCAACATTGAACCATATTCAGGGCACTCCAAACCTATTTCAACCACCCCCTCCATTAAAATATTTAGTTTTTCATAAATATTCACATATTCCTCTTGCCAATACAATCAATTAAAATTTCAGGTACACTGCTGATTAACAACCATGGAAAATGTTGCTGTGCATCAAAAATCTCCGAATTCCACCCATGGGGGATCGAACTTGAGTGCGTCCCTCTTTGGCCAGAATATCCTCCGTTATGTTTATTAAAGCTTCATTAGAGCTGAGATGTGGTCCGCTGAATATAATTACCATGTCATTTGCCACCGGTTGATTTGAGATTGGTCTCGAGCAAAGGCGACGGTGGAGAAGAAAGGCAGGAAAGTAATTAAAGACGCGGACCCATATTTCGGAATTCAATTAACTGACTAAAATAACACCCCAAAAATCTGTTCTAATGGAACTTTGGGCAATTTTGTCATCGAAAAAATGGGTAAGAGCCTAACTTACATCAACTAGTGTGTAAGTTAGGTTTCCCCATATATATATATATCCTCTAGTTGGATCAAATAGCCTTGTCCTCACTTTTATTTTGCCGAAATTGCCCCCATGTGATCTTGTTGAAAGTACTGAATTAAGAGCCTTTAAGGAAATTGTCTTTTACTTTTTCATGGAATCTCAAGAAAGGGGCCCACCCATGTACTTATGTGCACACCATCACCGGTTACCCTTCTTTGACTCTGTTCAATCATCGTGAAACTGAGGGCTAACCATGGTGTTGCTTAACAACATTAATTTTAAAGACCTAATTAAGGAAAGGCAGTTTCCAGCAAATCTAGTTACTTCATGAATTCTTTGTTGCTTTTGTTGGCAAAATCAAACAATAAAGAATGAATTTCAACCAAGTGTCCATGCCAATCCAGAAAGATTTCTGAAGTTCAATGTTGTTTATCCAATGGATTTGCATTTGATGAAAAAGAAGGACATTCGGTTCTGCCTTTAGTTTTACACAGATTTCATCATAAACAATTTTGAATCCATTGGTTAGCAATTTCTGCACGTGATGAGAGGGAAAGAGAAAATTGAGGGCGTAGCTCTTCAAAAGATCATCACCGTCCGCCAATCCAATTCCCAGTTAAGGGCTTGTGGCGGTCGGAGAAGAATACGATGTGAATTTTATTGGACTCTTAACGACAAAAACACTCACCGTGCTTTAGGTGAAAGAAAAAAAAGTAATGGTAAGCAATGGAGAGAAAAAAATGGGGACAAGGCTATCTGATACCAACTGGAGGGATATTAGGTTTCCCCATATAAAGATTTCTGCATCAAAAAAATGTAAAACTGACAGAGAAGTGGTAATGGAAGTATTTGTCCTATATATACAAATTGAAAGTGGGAGGATCGTTACCTGGAGTAGAGTATAACCCTAAAAAGATAAGATTAAAAAGATTCTCTTATAATTAGGACTTCGTCCCTTTCAACCTATATTTAGGCCATTTTACTGTTTTACAGCAAAATCCATAATTTTGCAGCAGATTTGCACTATCAACCTAAGGCTTCAACATCGAACCAAGTACGATCTCTCCTTCTTGTTCCACCACATCAGTTATATCACCATGTATTTATAGGAGGAACTATCAACACACAATAACTATGGCCACTAATTTAATGAATATTTACCAACAACAATCATTTATATGTTTTTCAATAGAATTTGGATTCATACATAATCAAAACAAAATATATACATATACATTTTCCTAGGTCCTATCAGCTGCCAAAACACTTTGACTTCCTGACTGACTAAATACTACCAAGTCAAATATATGAAACCTTCGCATCATCCAGTCCAGTTAAAAGTTGTAACTTTCGAGTAAGTTGCAAAAAAAGTAAATCTTGTAAAAAGAATAAATGCAGCTAATCTAAGACGTATATAATAGCACATGCTTCACATTGAGGACGTAAACTAAGAATTCAAGGAATTTACTTGTATAGCTGCTAACACACCACAAGGGCCACCTTCATGCTGCACTAAGCCCATTGAAGTTTCTTGATCAGGACTAAACCTATAAGGAAAGTTTTTACAGAGTATCAAAAATAAGGCACAAATTTTTACATATCATTAGTAGGAAATAAATATTAATGAAAACAGAGGGCTAAACTAAAAGCAGATCAACATTATTTTATGGAAAGAATGCAGCTTCGACCATAGCTCTATACTTCTAGTTTCAATTTGACCACTCCACCTATTCTATTCTTTCTCTTTACACGTAAGTACCATCTCACTTGAATTTTGGTTTTCATTTAGACCACTCTGCCTGTATTCCGTTTAAATCACTTACTGAAGTAGGGGTACAAATGTGTCCCTATACTTCCAGACAACGCAGGTTTTACTCTAAATCAACCCAAACAAATTCAATCCATATAAATACCAACCCCAGTCCACCTCCAAGCAAGCCTTTACCCCAATACAAGACCCACATCCAAACAAGCTCTTCATCTACATTTATCCCCTTCAACCCTCTCCATTCTACCTTCTCCCCCATCTACTCACTCTCCATATTCTGTAGATTTGCTGTAAAGTCAAACTTCTAAAGGATTGGAGAAACCAATATCGTAACACATCCATATCAAGAAGCGACACTACGGAACGGAAACAGCATATTTTCAATGGATATATCAACAAGGACAGAAGGAGAAGATCTAGAATGGAAGTAATCAAGAGCATAGGACAAGAGAAATAACCAGGGAGTTTGAGTTTGAAGCAAAACAAAGTTCATTTTGAAGCCACCACCACCACCGCAGCAAGCAACACCAAAAAAGAAGCCTCTAGCCTTCATATAAACCCGAATTCCTTCGGAAATGGTTTTTAACCACCATAGCTTTATCAAATTTAATTTGTGTTCAATTAGGGCTTGTGGGGATAGAAGCTGGTAGCAATGATCTCCGAAATTCCACTAAATTGATTTAGACAAGTAACAATTCAGGCTAACTCTTCAGTATACTATAAACCAAAATCCAAATGTCAATTCAGCCTCTCTTTCAGTTCTCCTCTCTTTGGACTAACTACTTCATTATTCCATAACCATCTCAAAATTGAAATCGAGAATAATTTTTCGTAGTGGATTGTTGCTCTTCTTCACAGAAGTATATGGAGATCTTAGTATTTCACACATGGGGGTAGCTGGAGAATGTTGAGGAGATGGGATGGGAGAGGAGAGAGAATGAAGAGGGTGGAAGGGGGTGATGTGGAGGGAGGGGTTGTTTGACATGCGTAATGAATTGGAGTCTGGGCTTCTTTGGAAATGAAAAGGGTTGACATAAACAAGGTTGTTTGGTTTAGCTTGGAGAAAATTGGGTTGTTTGTTAGTATAGGAATGCTTTGACGTCTATACACTTGCTTCCATAAATGATTTAGCCGGAAACCAGATGGAGTGGTGGAATTAGAAATTCAAACGAATCTTACTTTGTAATTACGTTTAGGTGAAAAAAAAGAGGTGCAGTGGTCAAATGGAATGAGAGGTAATGTGTGATGGTCAAAGTTACATTTTTTTTCATTATTTTATTGACTGGCAATTAAGAAGTGTCATGATGGAAGAGGATTCAGATGCAAGAACACAAGAATTTTTGGGTATAAAGTAAGTACTAGCTTATCACAAAAGGAAATGTCAAGAGTTAACAGCTCCAAGAAGCTACTGCAGCACACAACTTTACATGATCAACGACTACTAGGATAACTAACAGTCTACAAAGAAGAACAACATATTGTATTGTACATAACTTTAACAGTGAGCACCTGGTCCACATACTGAAGTCAAATGATAGCAGCCAATTAGTAAGAGGTCTGGTATTTGACTTTTGTAATTGATAGAATAATCAAAGTTAATAAGCTGATCATTGACTTGAATAATGTTGAAAAGAAGCATTGAATCTCGTAATTTTAAAAGGTTTCACTTCGTATGACATTTTTAATAGACAGATTGGCGTTAATGAACTGAGCATTATAACTTACCTAACTGATCACTGTTTAGATATTTATGCAATTAACTGATCCCTTATATGGACATGGAACACATACAATATTGTTCTACAATCCAGGGGCGGAATTAGAGGGGGACCCCTGTGGGGGCCACAGCCCCCACCCCCCCAAACTTTCTAAGAATTCTACTAGTGTCCCTCTTAAATGTAACATGTTACATTATAAGCCTAGTAATATATACACTTTTTTACTTTTTTTCTTATCTGCCCCCCCCCCCAATGTATAAATCCTGGGTCTGCCCCTGCTAAAATCATCGAATATACACAAGTAGAGAAGTTGATGAGACAAACCAGAATTTCTTCAGAAGGGAATAACTTAAGAATTTGTTATAAGTTGTTTCGCAAATCAATAAAGTAAAAAATTTCTCAAAGAAGTTTCTTAAAGTTTCAACGACTGCAGATACCAAAAGCAAGAAATACAAAGTTAGCAATTTGGATAAGAGAAACCAGAACTTATCTAGACAGGGAAAGACTTATAAGTTTAATATCAATTTATTTCGCAACAAAATAAACTAATAACTTTCTCAAAGATGTTTCCCTTAGTCCCAGGGACCACAGAAACCAAAAGTGAGAAATACAAAAGGTAAGCAAAATAAACTAGGGTTTAAAGAGAAAACTCAAAAGGCGATGTCTGCACCTATGTGCCACTAATTTGGTAATGATTAGTATAAACATTTCTACCCAAAATTAAAAACTACTAGAGATGGAGCTATGATGACTCGCCGGGGCCACGCCGACCCATCCCTCCCCCCCAAAAGTTTGTAAAATGTTCACAATTAGTCCTTGTCATTTAGGAATTTATAAAATAAATATCTTTGATTATGCATATCTTTTTCACCCCACCACCCCTCCTGCTTTCGTTATTAACTGATTTATATAATCTCTATATTGCTTAAACTCCTGACACCTGCAATAATTTTGGTGTTTTTCCCCTTTTGAATCTTATTGATGATTTTATTTCCTTTTAGTTAAAAGGTTAATTAGAAGCGCGACATATTACTATTTTTTATTTTTTTTGGTTGGTATCACGGTTAACCTTTGGTTCCAATGCCTTGACATTGTGAATAGGAGCTCAAGTGGTAAAGTGTCACAACACTTGATGTATGTATTGACTTTATACTCGCAAACAACCCCTCCCCCCCAACCAAAAAAGTGAAAAATTAAAAATTACACAAACACGGTCCTGGGTCCGCCCTGAAAAATTACCATGGTTTAGTTCATTAAGGTTACAATATCTGAATCAAATGCAGTAAGTAGGCATACACGGATGGAGAACTGGAAGCCAAGGAAATTCTATATTTAGTAGGAGCAGCATTTAATACAACATACAACACCTCTCACAATCCCAAGGACATAAATACCAACAAGTTAATGGAAAGATCAACGGCAAAAGCTAACATGTGTTCTTAACGCACATGTTAAACACCCATTTATAATGTTTTGTCCTGAGAACTACCCTAGTTGGCTTTGGAAATTGTGAATGGGTGGTCATCGAGAAAAAATCTACTATATCTAGGTTACAATGTGCCTCGGGCATATCCAAGCCAAACCTAAGATCTATAGGCAGTGAAAAGTTTTCTCAATTAGTGAGGGTCCTCAAGATTCCCCTCTCTCTCTCTCTCTCTCTCTCACACACACACACACACACACACCCCCCTCCAGTAACAATTATGACAAACACTTATTTAGGAACTCAACCTGTTTCCGCCTTATATGAGTAGTCACAATATCAAAAAGAATATGAATTTTGTTGCGAAAATGAAACACTTTGAATGAAACATCACAAAAAGGAAAGTAGGACTCATTGAGAGAATCGAGAAAATACTCAGTGCAATAGTGGTATCAAGTCCACAAACCAACCTTATTACACCACATGCTACTAAAATGTAACATAATTGGTTGGTAGCACCAAATGCAATATCACGTTACAATGCAAATGTGGCACCACTAACCAATAGTATGACAAGAAGTGACCAATCATATGACAACTTGGAACCAAATGGTCTAAGTATGGTTGGTTCGCATCAACACACAATGACATGTTACCACGATTCTAATGAATATGTTCTTGAGTAGAATAGGTAACCCGGCTTAAATTAACATAATGCTCATTTGCCCAGAGTAACAGTATTCAAGAACAGTCAAAGGGAGGCAATGAGAATGGCACACAACCAGCGTACATCAAAAACGAAACAGCAAACTAAATTGTAGAAAACTCAATAATACATACCTAATACCCTGGTTACTCCACTGTGCAAGTATTCCCTTCGTAACTTCATCACCAAAAACCATCGAAAACAAACGACTGGCCGCCTCTGATGGCATCTCTTCCCATGACGTCTCTTTCTTCGGCGCTGCCACAGTCACTGCTACCGCAGCACTCTTTTCAACTTTGGAAGGTGAAGCTATAGAGGCACTACTCTTAGTCGCCGCTGACGCCACCATACGCTTTTCCGCAGCAGCCGCCATTAATTCCCGCTGCAACCTGCGATTTTTCACATCAGGAGACTCCTGCGGCGACTCAGACGTACCTCCGATGACGTTATCCCTGGGTTTGCTCCTCTTGGGCTCCGGTGGCTCGTGCTGCATACTCATCCTCAAAGCCATCTGCAAATCATCATCCTCTTGATTCGCCATTCAAATCCTCTAGGTATCTACCAAGATCAGATCCAAGAAATACAGTCTTTTCCCTAATTTCACAAGAATTAGGGCTCTTGATTCAAAAATCCACGACAAATCAATTGAACCACAAAATGAATTACTCATGCACTGTACATAAAGCAAGCAAAGATCGAGACAGATTTTTGCAGAACAAATGAGCTAGGATAGATAATATATATCGAGAGAATTTAGTGTGTGAGATTGTGTAAATATGGAGAATTGAATCCGTTATTGATTTTTAATTTTAACCTAATTTATATCTGTGGAGCAAAATCAGGTGTCCGAACGCCGGCTGGTGAGGCAACAAAACGCCGACGTTTTGCTGAACCACTCGGCTTTTGGATGATTGATTCTGTGTGGAATGACTGTTTTGTGCCTTCGTGGTTTGGGGGGAGTTTAAGGGTATTTTGGGGATTTTTCAAGGTTTAAGAGAAATTTTCAAATGAAGCATGAGAGGAGATGCTTGCCTTGTATAGAGAGCAAAAACTGGAATGCGTGCTTTAAGATAAGAGGATCTTTGGTGATTTGCTGACCAAAAGAAAAATATCCCGTGATTTATGTTTGCTTTTTTTAGTACTAGGTAGGTGTTTTATTCACAAAATCCTCCAATGGACCCATCAGAAGCTTGTTATGTTAATCCTAAATAAATACTCCCTCCTCCTCCTCCTCCTCCTACTCCGTTTCATCCAAAAAGTTTACGTTTAAAAAATTTAATTATAAAAATATTTAACCACAATTAAAATAATTAGTGAAAGGTAAATTATAAAAATTATAATCATAATTTTTTAAAAGAAAACTCTTTAAATAAAACATTTCAAAATAATATAGTTAACTATTTGCCTTAATTTATTTAAAGATTACTCTTTTATATTGTCTTGCACATAAAAAAGTAGTAGTATGACATGTTTCAATGTAGAAAACGAAAATGGTTGGTTTTTTCAAGAGATAGATGTATCTCTCTTTCTAACTTGTACATGTTACTTCCTCATTCATTAAGCCCGTTTCTTCCATTTAATGAGTCATCTATATCTATATATATATATAAAACCTAATAAGTCTAAATAAGGAAAAATCCCGCCAAAATATTACTTACCAAAAATAGAAAGTTAACTTCATATTATACATTTAAATTTTTTCTCAAAAATACAAAACAATAAATATAAAATAATAATACAATCTTTAATTACATCCAAACATGAATTGAAAAAAGTGGCATTGAAAAAAATGCATTGAAAAAAGTGTCATTGAAAGAAGTGCATTGAAAAAAGTGACGACTCATTCACACTCTCTCCCTTTCTCTATCTCTCTCCGGCCTCCTTCGTCTTTCCCTTCCTTCCGTACTTGATTGAGCGTTGTCAATGAAAATAATATTTTTAATTAATTTTTTCAATTTATGTAATTTTTAATTGAAATATTAATCTATATACATATATATATATATATATATATATAATGACAAGCAAGTCTTAAAATAGTACAATATGCAAAAAAATTACTTGCCAAAAATAAAACATTTTCATAGAGCATTTAATATTACTATATATCCAAACCATGAGTTGACAAAGTGGCATTGAAAAAAGTGACAAACAAAGTCACCGCTCACTCACTCTCTCTCTCTCTCTTGTTTTTATTTGACAATATTTTCAATTGAACCGTTGTCAATGAAAATAATATTTTTAAATTATTATTGTATTCCAATTTATGTAATTTTTAATTGAAATATTAATTATTAATTATGTAAATTTCAAATATACGAAATATTAATCATTAATTTCTAAAACAAAGAGGAAAAACAAAATACAAAGAATAAACTAAGGAAAATTAAATTATACTCTATAAAGATGTTATAAAGTATTACATTAATAAAAACAATATTCTATAATTTAAACAAAATTGTATTTAAAATAGAACATTTTTCTTTTTTCAATTTATGTAATTACCGAAATTATACAATGACAACCAAGTCTTATAATTATTTTATAAATTTCACTATAATGATTTTTCTTTTTTTTTATTTATGTAATATAATTTAAGAAAAAGTAATTTATACTATTCATAAATAATTTAATTAAAAAATATGTGCTAAAGACGGAAAACCAAGAAATAAAACATCAAATCTTGTGTAAAAGAATTTTTTTTTCAGAAACTATAATATTACCGATATATCATTGTATTTCTATTTAATTAGTTGTCTCCAACATTACTTTACCTCCATTTATTCTTTTTATTTTAATTTTCCTCTTTATTTTGCTTGAGTGCTATTTAGTTGAAAAAGATATATGTTCGTGCGTTAAACGCACGGGTGTAAAACTAGTTTAAACTTAAAGACTGAACCTTCATTATATTTTATTTTGGCTATCATTAAAAACTTTTCTTATCATAATGAAGATTCAGTGTATTTAAAAATACAATACTAATATATACTGTATGTTTTTCGAAAGAATATTACACTTTTCCAAAAAAATTCTCCATCCAAAGTCTACGGTTATTACCTTATTGCTAAGAGTAGCTCCAATGGACCCTTTGCAAAGGGTTTAGGAGAAATTGCTGGCTGGTACACTTTTTTAAACTTTTTTTCTTCCAATACACCTTTTTTTTTAACAGTTAAAAGGCATTTTAAAAATTTTCTTCCTAAAATACCCTCAACAACATCGTTGCTTCAGATTTGAGATTCAAATTGATGTATAAATGATTTCATGTTGTTAACATAGTCTTTCCTCATGTTTGGATTGTCACGACCCGACCCGAGATCCTATTTGGAAACTCGTCCGGTTCGCGAGACGGGACACAAAATGCACAAATTAAAAATCACTTTTTGTGCAAAAACCCTGTAATGCAAGTGTATGTTTATTTGAAAACCAAAACAATGTATCACGGCACACAAAAGCCGGAAACAACCACATAACATAGCCAACAAATAACCAACAACCCACGAGCTAAGAGGCTCGGGACCAAACATGTAATATTATCAGAGTGCGCGGAATATCAAAGTAAGCAACGTTTACAAAAGCCTGACATCCATGTCGGCATTTACAAAAGAATACGAATGAATAACATGTACTGGACTTCTATCCAACTTTACACTGTTTAGATAACACATGTACCCTCGGCCTCACCAAAAGAAAATACCAGGCTCAATGAGCACTACCAAAAGAAGGACTGCTAACAACGCCGGATGACAACGAACGGTCACTGGGGGTTTCTCGCAGGCTCGGGATCTAAGGAAAACAATAAACAATGGACGGGGTGAGTTATAAAACTCAATAAGCTACTAATGCAACAATATGGCATGCGAGATGCAAACAGTAATAAGAATTACATATAACATGGTTGACATAATATAATCATTTCCAATCATCATCACGTCAAATAGCTCATCACACAAGTCACATAGCATGCAACTCACATAGGTGCGATAATTAACACATATAAAAGGATACCGTCGAGGTACACCTCCGACATACCAACTTCCAACCAACCAACCAATAATACCAAATGAAGAAACCGTTGATGTCGTGCCCGATCATCGAACCAATAATCAAAACCCAAGTGAACCGTTTTCCGTATCCACGTCGACGTGAAGACTCGGTCCCCAACGACCCGAGAAACAATCACGGTATAGCTTACCAAGGTCGCGTTTATTCCGTACAACACTTAGCGCTATAACCCCTACCGCGACCAACGGTAGGGCGAGGCCCAGTGTATTGGCCTTCGGCTATTACGTAGCCCCGGCTCATGCAATAACCGAGCGTCAATACACCTCCAACAAATATGCCATGGACTTAAACAATGCTCAAGTAGATGTTTACTCGACACATTAAACCAATCAACCAAATGTTCAAGTAATGTTTACTTAACATTAAAATAAAAGCATTATACTCCAAAGTAGGGAGTATAACGACACCAATAATAACATGCTACTGTAGACCAAATAATTCTAGTACACATAGCCATATAATACCAACATCAATTTAACACAATACCAATATACGTGTATCGTGTAACCAATCTCCCAACGGGTCTCTCGAGCATCCAAAGAGCTCACAAAACACACACGTGGTCACATTAATTATCAAACTCTAACCGACTCCGTTAGAGTCATTTTAGGTTACTAATGATGACGAGTTACGGAAATGATCTTACACTTTAATCCTAGCATGTTATCGCCCAATATCGAGTTTTCCAACATCATAGAGCAATTAGCAACATATCTCACAAGTCCAAAAATGGCATTCATGGCAAGAATCACATTCTCACTACTCTAGCATGTTAACTTCGCATATTAAGAGCCCAAGATGTCATATGAGACATAAAACAAGAAGAAGAAGGGGTAGTAGCTTACCTCTCGTCGGAAAAGTAAAGAAAACGAATATCCAATCGGTAGAAAAGCTTCCTCTCGTCGAGGCCTTCGCAATGGTGTGGTCGGATCGTTGAGATTCTCTCACAAACCCAAAATATACCCACTTCTCTCACTAAACTCTCTCTTCTCTCTCTCTCTCTAAGTTCTATGGCAAAGGAGGATGAAAATGAGAGTGTGTAACACTCTTTAAGGGTTTTAAGTGGCTGAAATTGGCTCCCTTTCTTGGTTGGTGACGTGGCCTCACGAGGGCCATTCATTTTAAATAAAAAGAGGGTTTTCGCGCATGTGTTCAACCTGGACAGCTTCGCACGGCCGTGCCAAATAGGCTGCACGGTCGTGCCAAACTCGCACGGTCGTGCCAAGGGGGCTGCACGGTCGTGCCAACCCTCATGGCAAGGTATGGACTTTCTGGTCAGCTTCGCACGGCCGTGCCAACATGGCTGCACGGTCGTGCCAAACTCAAATTGCGATATCAACTCACTGGAAGGCCTTGCACGACCGTGCCAACCAGGCTGCACGGTCGTGCCAAAGCTTGTAAGCCAAATACAGTTTGTTTTCTTCTTTCTTTTACCTAGGTCCGATCACGCCTCACTTATAACGCGTCTCAAACACGTTATATTACAAGAATTAAACAACAATATACCCTACGAAACACACGAAATCATTCACGATAAAATGATGCAAATGATGACATGAAATATGCAAAACATACACGAAATTATATGCGATGAAATGATGCAAATAATGCGGGCGTCACATGGGTATCAATTTTCATGCATAAAACACGAATTTGATCAAATTCAAATTTTTTGAGTTTCATCCCGCTTTTCTTTGTTCTTGAGCTGTTTTGACCACTTAAATCTCTATTTTAAGCTTCGAATTTGTTTAAAATCAATCTCATATTATTATCCTAACTTAGTACTATATTTGTGCATAATTTTTCTACCAAAAAATACTATTTTTGGGCTTCAAATCAAGCTTGACAGTATGCTGTCTGAAAACAGAGGAAGATGTTCTTGGACTGATTTAATTCGCCAATCGCAGTATGCTGGGCAATGCAACGGGGTTCGCGATGCACCAATTGTTGCATCACGATTCCCTAAAGCGCGCTGCGATGATCGCGATGCACCAATTGTTGCATCACGATTCCCCAATTTTCAAAAGTGGTGCATCGCGATGCCTTGATTGCTCATCACGATGCTTTGGTTCCCTAAAGCGCGCTACGATGATCGCGATGCACCAATTGTTGCATCGCGATGCCCCAATTTGGTGCATCGCGATGCCTTGGTTGCTCATCACGATGATTTGGTTCCCTAAAGTGCGCTGTGATGATCGTGATGCACCAATTTGGTGCATCGCGATGCTCCAATTTGGTGCATCGCGATGCAAAAGAGGTGCATTGCGATGCCAAAGTGGTGCATCGCGATGCTTTGGGTTACTGAAGCGCGCGTGTTTTTCTTTCATTAATGGCATAATCGACTTTTTGCCCCAAAAATGCCATTTTTTCGATTTTTAAAAAAGATGAGTGGATTGAAGCGATTACAAATGTTTAAAAAGGGACCGGCCTGTAATTCACCCAAGGGTTTGTCGTGTTGTTCAACCGGTTGGTGGGCTCTTCGACCATAATGGGATTAGTTTTTGAAAAATTGTTGGCCGGTCCATTTTCATAACGTTTTTTTCTCTACAATTTATCATTTTTTTTTTCTAACCGCTAAAAGACAGTTTCATAAAATTGTTCATAAAATGTCCCTATGAATCTTTTATCATGTAAACTATATGATTTCTTCCTAAAATATCTCTTGTAACTCTTTTATTTTAGATATTCGTTGAAAACTCGATCTAAAACACTTCGTCTCTGTAATGGAAAACGCTATGCCTCAGTTTGTAATATCTTCTGTAACTATTTTATTTTACACTCGATCTAAAACACTTTGAATGATGATTGCGTAAACATGGTGTTGCGATGATGGAATTAGACATCGCAATGCTTTGATTATGTATACTGATGTCTGAATATTAAGGGCATATTAGTATTTTCATCAAAAAAATAAAAGATAAATGCATCTTGTGAATTGTGATATGTCTTTTACTTGGGCATTGGGATGCCAATATGATTGAATTCGATACACATATCAGGCATCACAATGCATAAAATTAAGTTTGAATTTTGGGTTGCACAAATCAGCCATCGCCCGCTAAATTCGATGCACATATCAGGCATCGAGATACCTTGAGTTACGAATACGCACGTGTTTTCTTTCATTAAATTGAGCATTGAGATGTTTTAGGTTCCTAATGTGCGCCTGTTTTTTTTAATTAATGACATAATCGTCTTTTTACCCCAAAAATATTTTTTTCTGATTTAAAAAAATAATAATAAACTAGAGCAATTACAAATATCTAAAAAAAAAAAGACCAAACTATAATTCACCCATTAGTTTTTTTTGGGTGAGTTGACATTATGCGGTCCATATGCACAAACTGCTTCATGCTTGTACTCCCTCCGTCCCTAAATTATTGTCTTCCTTTCCTTTTTTGTCCGTCCCAAAATAATTGTCTTGTTTGAAACTTTCCTTTTTAGAACATCACTTTTACTATTTTACCCTTACTTTTTCTTCTTACTTTAATTATGGGCCACATATATATGGGCATTAAAGGAAACAACACACTTTTTCAATATTATTTCAATATTAATAATCAATTCAATTGAGTTTTCTTAATCTGTGTGCCGGGTCAACCCAAACAATAATTTAGGAACGGAGGGAGTATTATTTTTACCATTTCAAGAAGGCACACTCTCCAAGGCAAAAATTGAAGACATCCAAGGCAGTTAGCAATAATATTAACAAGTATTTTATGATTTTAGCCGTTTTAAAACGACTTTATGGAAGGAAAAAAAAATCTATAAATTAGTTTTCAACTATTTTTTATTTCACTCATTTCATAATATTTTCTCCCTAAATTCTACAAATTCTCTCATTTCACTATTTGGTTTTGGATAACAATTTTTTATAAATTTGTTAAACACTCCAAATGTCGAAGATTCTACTAATCTTCAAATCACAAATCCACAAACTGCTCCAAATTTACAGTATCCAAATTTTCCAAATCCTCCACATTTCCAAATTCTTAAAAATATTCAAGGTACTTCAGATTTCTCAAATTTTTCATATTCTCCAAATTCTCAGCTTTCCTTGTATCCACACTATGGATATTTTAATCCAGCTATGCCAAATCAATATATGCCCAGATATTTTAACCCGACTATGGTTGGTAGAATTCCAACAACACCAACTGAGACAAAAAGAGATAGTATAGGGGATTCTAAAATTTCACAATTTTTCACCTAACAAGAGTTGGATAATATTGCTATAGATGAAGAAGCGAGCAACACTTGGATGAGAGTTGCAAAAGGTCATGGAGCACTGAAGAGGACAAAATGCTTGCAAGTGTTTGGCTCGTCATTTCAACTAATAGTATGAAGGAAGGGAAACTCACAACAAAATAAAGAATTTTGGAAACGAATCATTGTGTATTACAAGTTACAACGAGCATATAAAGACGGGAATTCAAAGAAAGACGAGCGTCTTGAAGTCGCACTGGTTCACTATTGTTCCATTGGTTAATGACTTTAACCAATGCTTCATTCAATCAAAAAGCAAAATCATGGTGGGTGGTCTGATGCCACAATGATGGGAGCTGCACCTGAGCTATTTTACTCAACGCGTAAAAGGCATTTTCAAGTACGAACATGTGTGGACCATTGTTCAAAAACTCATGCTAGGCATTAGGCGTCCCCAAACGCCGAGAAAATGGTCAAATCGGACAAAAAATTGTCATAGTAAGAAATCGTCGCCGTCGCGGCCTAGGCACCGACTAACGATCAGCCCTAATTTCACGATTTTAGGCTTTTACTAAGAGATTGTGTTTTCGGAGAGAGATTGGAGAGCGAGATAGAAATTGAGAGCTTACATGTGGTGTGAGAGACGAAGCACTGCCGGTGAAAGAGAGGGAGAATGCCGGTGAGTTGTGTGCCAGTGTGTACGCGTGCACGGGTGAAAGAGAGCGAGAATGAGAGCTGCTGCCGATGAAAGAGAGGGAGAACGCGTGAGAGAGAAAGAAAGAGCGAGAGTGAGAGAGATAGATCTGCCATCTCGCGTGAGAAAAAGAGAGAGAAAGAGTGAGAGAGAAAGAGAAAGAGAAAGAGAGAGCGAGAGTGAGAGAGATAGGTCTGCCATCTCATGTGAGAGAGAGAAAGAGGCCGAGGGAGCGCAGATCGTTTGTTTTAGCCTTTAGGGTTTTCAAAATGATAACTAGGTTATTCAAGTTTTAAGTGTTCCCCCCCTTCCCCCCTCAAGTCATTAAAATATTACCCTTCTCCCCACCACTTTGAAATGATATTAAATTTAATTTTAATTTTTAACTTTTAATCTTGTAATGTAATTATTACTTTTAGTATATTCGGTCATATTTAGTTATTTATTATTGTTGCAGTATGCATGGTATAGACTTATAGTGTAATTATGCCTCAATTTCTATCTGCTCTTCGATGAATCCTTCTAATATAATCATATAATGCATCATTAAAGCGAGCCTTGATCTACACCAATTTTACCATAAATTGATGGCAGAGGTTCTGGAACTTGTTATGAGCTACTACTCTGGAACTTGTTATGAGCTACTACTGTGTTATCTTCTTTGTGCACTGTTTTGGCAGAAGCCACAAAGTTATTAAACAATATTTCTTTCCTTGTTTTTTTTTTTCAAGAAGTACAATAAGTTTTTCAAGATCAATTGCAGTCACGTACTCTCTCCGTTCCACCCAAAAAGTCTATATTTGAAAATTTTAATTATTAAGTGATATATTAGAGTTTATTGGATTATGTCATAATTATAAAAATACTTAAGCACAACCAAGATGATTACAACACAAGTGGTAGGTAAAAATGAAAAATTATGAAAATTATAAGTACGGAGTATAATTTTTTGAAAGTGAACACTTTAAGTGAAATATCCTAAAATAGTATAATACTTTTTACCTAAAACGGAGGGAGTATCTTTTGTTATGTTTTTCTTTTTGGTTTACACGCACCTCGACTTAATACACGACTCTGAGCCTATCAAAGCGTGTATCCAGCGCAAGCTCAACCCCTTTAAATTTCTACCAACCTTACAAAATAGAAAGATTGGCTAGGATTTGATGTTTCAAGATATATAATAAAATTTATATTTTATACGACAATTAAAAAACATTCAATAATGATAAAAACTTTGAAAATACACTCAAGGTCACAAAAGAAAAAAAGAAAAATAGTACATTGATCATTCAACAATTAAAAACGTTTGAGTCATATATTACAATCCAGTTCATGCAATATAAACTAAAATAAAAAAAATTAAATTCGGCAACATCAAGTCTGTATTTGTGTGTAAAAGGTAAATAGAAATATCAGTAAGTATTATTTTATACCTAGGGTTTGGGTTAGGGTTAGAAAATAGCAATTAATATTTTTTAAATATTAATTTATTAATATATAGAGATATATAATTATATTACATATGTAATATACATTGGTCCGGTTCGGTTCAGAACCAATCTATAATTTTTAAAATCGGGACAAACCAAATGATTGGTGGTACTAAAAACAAAATTATAACCAAACAAAAGTATTGGTTCAATCCAATTTTTTTTGTTCGGTTCAATTTTAAAAAAAATATGCTCATCCATTAGTATTTAGTATCTATCATGATTCAGTGGAGAATCCTCTTTAAGGCTCAAAAAACTCTTTCCATAAACTTTGTGCCTTCCCCTTGAACAGGTCAAAGACTTTCATAGACATACTGCCTGCTTCAATCTTGTTCCCATTAGAGCTGCTAGCAACCCAAGCTGTCCACTCCACTCTTTGTCGAGTTTCCAAGCACCATCTACCATAGATTGTGTCGAAATCTGCGTGACCTCGGTTAGAATCTCACCCTAGATGAACCACCCTTCAATAGCGTCAGCTCAAGGAAGCAAAGCTATTATCTGGTTTGATGCCAAAGATTTGCATGAGATTCTGTAAACTTGCCCTCCTTTCAATCCACAATTGAACTAGTATGGACTTAGACCCATTTATTCAGTCAACGAGCTAGCCATTCCATGTTTCTTTCACGTTCCGCGCACACAGTTGCATGAACTACATAGACTCGTCATCCATAGCCATTCCATGTTTCTTTCACGTTCCTTTAACTCAGTTGCATGAACTACATAGATTCGTCATCCATACAGTAGACCAGATAGACCATCCCGCATTATTAGGGCAGATAACACTGGCAAGACATAAAGATTTCATGTGAGCATTTTATTGCTGGCCAGCTGAAGGAGATCTTGGGAGTCTGTGACCTCCTCATGTATGAAACTGACATAGACCATCTATCTGATCAGACATTGCATGGCGAAGTCTTAACCTTAAAGATTTTAGCACCCGAAACCAATCATAACAAAGTAAAAAAGAGTACTGATCTTGGAAGAGTAACTGTAACTGACACAGGAAGGGGGAAAGAGGAGATGGCAGTATATGTACGCATAAAAGAATTTCAAAGGGTCACAACTTACATCTGAAGCAATCTTCTGTGCTTGAGAAGTATTGAACAGTGGAGTATGTTGAAGAACTAATTGGAACTCCGAGACCAACCAAGTTCATTACATGCCATGCACCCCAATCCCCTTCTAGTTCTATTATCGAAACAATCTATGATCCATTTTCCAGGTGCAATTCGCTTAACAGCAAATTGCTTTACTAATATCCAGCTGTGTTGGCAATCAACTGTACCAACATGATAGTGTAAATTACCAAAGATATGGAATTAATAAATAAATAAAACTCCAACAGCACCCATATACCTGTGAACAGGGGAAGCAAAACAAGAATATTATACTGCTTGGTCCTGGGGTAAGGAATTTTCATTTACGTACCAAACTTGATTAATCAAGCTCCAGAACATCAACATTGTACTTTCAGCAAGACCTCCATTACTTGGGATGAACGTGAGTTCAAGTACTTGGGATGAAGGCATAGCTGAGCAAGGTATGTCCTCCAATTTTTGAAGAAAACTCAATTCTTAATAACATTAACTAAAATATTTTCTAATATAAGCATTAATACAAGTCAAAACTAGCACAAGAAGGATTTAGTAACGACCCGCAGAAGAATGGGATATTATCTGGACTACCATTGTGTTTGTTTAACAAAACACATGCCGATATATCTCTTTTGAGCTTCTGATACAGTTTTCATGTAAAATGTGGTAGCCCTTTGTTTGGATGTGCCAACATCTTACCTGAGGCATACACCAGTTGGTTTGAGCCAGCAGAAGCCACAGTGGTTGAGTTGCACTAGCCAGGTGGGTCAAGTTGGCCTAGGCCACACAGGTTAAGTTAGCGCAAGCCAGGAGTAGAGCCACTAGTCAAACCAAGAAGCTTTTCACTTACACGTACAAGGAATAAATTGTTGATGTAAACAGCTCATGCATTTGGCTCAATGATGAGTGCATGATCGTAACAAGATGGACCCATAGTATCATCCTAGGGTACTCAAGTCAAGATGACATACAAAGTCCACATGGTCATCAGATTTCTAACTATTAACAAGTAACAAATTGATACAATCTCATTGAATTTCATATTTCCTTTCTGAGACAAAACTCCAACAAATAAAAATCATTTTAATGGCATTGGTCATGTCTCATGCATAGTTCTTGCCAGGGGCTCCCAAAATTGTGTAAGAAAAGAAAATTAGAAGTACTTTTAATCGAGTGAAATACAGATATTAATCATGCTTGAGCAAGATGTCCATATAAGTCTGCCTAACAAAGAAAACAAGTAATATAGATTGAATGAGCAATATCGGACCTTGACAGCTGCCTTCTGTCATTCCTTCACAAGTTTGACAGGCTTATAGTTATCCTCAATAGATGCAATCAGGCATATATGGACAGAATCTCTTTGAGGAATGGAGAGTGTTTCAACAAAGAGAAAAAGCATTTCCAATAAGAACAACACAAGTATATTCCACAAACATTTAACACTTCTTTACAAGACAAGGAAAAGCAAATTATACCTTGCAGTTGAACTAAACAATTTATAACAAGTTAATCGCATGAAAATTGAAATAGTTCTTCTGACTCAAATAACTTAGAAGATTATTAATCATGCCTCATGAGTTCGAGATTTACTTTAAACCACACTACTCATGTTATGATTTTAGGAACGCACTCACAGCTTCCTTTTTTTTCCCCTCCCAATCAAAATTGACTTGAATTGATCACATGACTGAAAACATGTACACTATTAATCTGCATATTTGCAAGGCTTAGATTAATGGCAAGATACTTCTCAAGTATTGAACAGGCTTTCATGGCGTTCTTTTTATGTGTAGGCTGTCGTAAGCACCGGCAGGGATACTCTCTGCAGGGCTCTTCAAAATATCCATCAATGAGTCAAAACCCCCAAAAAAGTGCTTAAATGGGAACTTTCTCCTTGCTTTTGTCAAATTTTACTGACAACTGACTTCATATCCTCCATGAATCCTTCTTCAAAACACCCAAGTCATCCTCAGGGCCACTTTGCCAACAACAGCATGCTCAAGACCTTGCTCGGAAAACATCATAAAGGAGTAAGGTTTTAATACTAATATCCATGTGAGGGATCGATAACGTGGTCCTTGTTTCAATGCATCTATTGGTCCCTGTCTAGCCTTGATTTGAACTTTGGGTTAAACAAAACTAAGGCCATTTGGGTCAAGAAACTAAAGACGCCAAAGTGAAGCTGTTAAGGCAATTTCAGTGCATTGCTAAACACCGACAGAACAGAGAAACTTGCAAAATGTTCTTTCTAACAGTTTGGATCTTCCCTACACGTCATGCATAAGCTTTAGCTATCCTTCATGAAGCACAATGTGAAGCAACACAGTAAGAAAATTTTCAACTATCCTGGTGCATTCAATAGTTTAAAGAAAACGCACCTGGTTCAATACTGAACCAAGAAATTTTTTCTGCGTGATTCACTGCACCAATTACAACAAAACTGGAACTCCTTCGCCTCTGTACCAGGGTAGTAACAAGCAAGCAATTATATAGATTTTCAAGCTGAAGAAATAGAAAATTTATACTGAGTCCACAGTTAATGCATCTGATGGCTCTTGGGTGGTATGATCCTGATACTCATTTTTTTCGCGTTCTTATAGCACAATTCAGGACCTGCACTCCGTTAACTGGGCTTTCGAGAATGAAAAAGGGAATTATTAACCAGGTTACCATATTAATGTATTCAAAATGAAACAAAGGGCAATAAAGTTAACTTCAGCAGTTCAGCCTATCTTCTATTACACTTGACATCCTGAGACCTGTTAGTGGAATAGTACTTGCTTTCCTTGTGAAACTGTAGTCCAAGCAACCATGAAATGCTGCATTCCATCTTGAAAAGCTTGCCGGAGATTCTTTCTGCACTGTGGTTTCTGCATCAGAGTCCAACTACTCATTGGAACCACACATTTGTTACATATCCTGATGGGAAAACAATCTGAAATCTTCGCATCATTTTCATCCTTGCCATAATCCTTATTACTACACTACCTTCAGTCCCATTAGCAGCATCAAGTCTCTGATTCCAGAAGTCTTCAAAGGGCTTTGCGCTGATTTTTCATTTTCCAGACCAAATTAGGTTCGAAAACAGTTGCTCGAGACATTAATAGCAGCATATAGCATAAACAACTGTCAACCGTAAGAACTTAACCTTCAGCATAATACAGATCAAGAAACCTGATCTTCTAATATTCGGTGCATGTGTTAAGATGATAACATGAACACTGGGAAAAGAAGTTTAAACAAGAAAACGGAAAGAAGCTAATAAAAAGCTTCTCTCAGAAGAGAAGATACTCAAAAAGAATAGAGAAACAATTATACTTCCATAATCATGAGAACTAAGATGAATATTCCAGCAAGTGGAAAAACATGTTGTACTATTTGGCAGCAAAATAAGAATGCCAGTATAAATTTTTGTCAAGAAATCAACAAAATAACAACAAAATCCACAAGGGAGGAAACTCATGTTTTACACATTCAAATTATACCTGATTTTCCTAAGAAAAATAATGCAATTGTTTAAAAATCTATAACTCATCTTCTTTACAAAAGAATATTTGAACTATACTAACCATTTTTCGCTAGAGAGATTGGCTGAATGGGCAGAAAATCCATGTCACTAGGTCCATGGATCAATGAAAAATAATACAGCTAGTTCATCAGCAGAATACTCAACAGGTGATGCCATTAGAACCATAACTAATTGCTCGTAGGCTTGAATCAGAGAGATTAGTCATCCACGGGCGAGGACCTTTTGAGTCTCCCTTTAGATTATAGGCATATGAAGGCCAACTCACATCTACTCCACACGGTTTTGAAATGCCCATTCTGGTCATCTTCTGAGTTCTCTCGAGAACTAAAAGGCTCGAAAATGTGGAAAAACTGTTGCCCACAAACACGTTGGCCCTTAAGCAAACTTCATAGTCAATAGCTGATTGAATGAGATACGGATGCTTCTGGTAAATTCCAAAAACACCCAGTTTCTTCTTTTCGAAAGGAAGCAAATCTTCCTTCCACCCATTCAGAATCGAACTATCTTCAAGAAGAGTATCAGCGACAGCTAAGTAAACGACTGCTGGGGTTTTCAGGCCGGGAATGTTACCCACTCTCTCCGTAATTTCCTCTTTACTACTACAAATCTCAGTGATGTTTGATCTCTGCTCTAGCTTCTTACAGTGAATCATCCAGTCTTTCTCTATTCTCATGTGGACTGCCACATATGGTACTTGACCCTCTATATCAGCAATATTTTCTGATAAACCAGCTTTGCTTCTAAGACCTATCTCTCTAATCTTAGAGACAACCTTATCCGCTTCTCTTGATATCTCATCTACTAAAACTATACACTCAAACACCTTGGCGTAGTCTTTAACAGGCCAGTGATCAGGCCATAAAAATGGGTTCTTTCCAACTATTCTAATAGTCTCGTACCCATTATATGGGTCCTCACCATACTGCCTCAACTGATCAAAATCTCTCTCAATTGTCCACTTCCTTCCACTCCCCTTTTGAAACTCAAAAACATTACTCCGGTTTTTAAGATCTGAATACTGACCCAACTGAACAAAACCATTACAAAGCGAATTGAACCTTTCAAACTGGAAGACCTTATCGAAATCGATGGGCTGCAAGAGATCAATTTCTTTATAAAACAGTGAAGCACTCAAGCTAGGCATCAAAAGGGTACGATTCAGCATTCGTGCAGTAAGGCAAGCTCTTGCAAAAGCAATCTTTTGATTATTCAATCCCCATACAATTTGAGGCACCTCTAAGAACTTTGCTTTCAAAATTCCAGGATCCGAACTCAACGACAAAGAACGGTTATGAACAGCAACAAAACTGTCCTGATCGATTCCACCAAAGCCAGAGAATATGGGGAGTAAACAAGTTCTAAGAAACAAAGCAATCACAAACAAAGCCAGGCATTTGCAAGCCACGGAATTCAAATGAAGCCCAAACAATCTCAAATGCTTACAGTTTGACCAGTCCATTTGAGACTCAAAACTCAATCTTCAATTCCCAGAAAATTAAGTCATTTCAATTAAACCTGGCATCCACCGGCTGATAATTATATCTGGTGGGAACGCAAACACAATAAAATTTTGAGCCCAACCTCAGCTGGAAAATAAAAATAAAAAAATTAGTCCAATTCAGATTTGCCCACTTAAAAATCAAATTTTTAATAAGAAAAACAGAGAATTACAAGAAAAAAAATGTGAATTCGTAATTAAATAACTCACCTGAATCCAACTTTTGAGCACCAAAGATATTGCATCAAAGTTCAATGATTTCAATTGCATGGAGAGAGAGAGAGAGAGGATGGTGTGAAACTGCAGATACTTTGAACTAGTCTTTGACTTTTGAAAACTCAACAAGAAACAGATTCCGAGACAATAAAGAATAAAGATGAGCCCGAAATTGCGGATGACAAACTAACAATGATAATCATGCATGATGCCTGGTGAAACGGAAGAAATTCCAAAAAAAAAAAAAAATTTAAAAAGGTGATAATTTTAGTAAAAGGAAAGCAAACTAATCCAACCCACCACCACAATCATGACAACCTGGAAGATGAAGCAATCCCCATTAAAGAAATCATTTCTTTTTGAGAAAGAAAACAAAATCCAGAAATACTTTATTTAGGAAAGTCAAGAAAAATTCAGTACAATCGGCAAGAAACGGACAAACATTAAACCTGAGCCAGAAACATTTTCCTTTCTTAGATATACTCGAACTCCTAATTTTTGATATAAAAAATTAATAGAGCTAAATAGAAAAAGAAAATTCTAAAAGGACTGAGAATAGAAGGTTTTAGGAGGGTTAATTGTGAAAAGAGGTGGGGAAAGGATTGAAAAGAGAGAGGGGAAAAGAGTAGATGGAAAAAACAATGTCAGGGGATCGGAAGAAGGGAATGGAAGTACAATACAAATGAGTTGGTTCCAAAGTGTCATAGATCTTTAAAAAAAATGAGTGCAGGACAAAACTGTCACATGGATTTTATTTGCCAGTAATGGAGGCTTTACTCATTTTTGCGGGGTCGGATCCCCCCTGAGTATTTATGTCTTTTGGGTGTTTTTATGTGTTCTTTGAAATGGCAATTTATGGGATTCCTGACTGCCTCATACTACTTCCAATTTTGCACTTAATAAAAGCAAGAATTGAAATTCTTTTTTATTTTCATTTGTTTTTTCAACGTGAAGTTCAAACTGATCCCTTGGGTACCAGACGCTAAAAATACAAATACGAATTTGCACACCAACACTTCACGAGTTGGTGTTATTCCTAATTGGTAGATAGCTAATGATTAATTAAATTGTAAGCATTATTTTTTAAAATAGACTCTTTAGGTGAAACATCTCAAAATAGAATAGTAGACTCTTTGACTGCAATGAAAGGAGTATAAAATTTTTATTTATTTTTATTTTTGTAAGGCCCCTTTTTATCTTTTTGCCACGTGCCCCTAAAGTTCAGGACCGCCCTGCCAATACACTATACTTTGCACCATTTTGGTGTGATGAATAATATTTCACCAAATTTGGAGCAACACTATTCATCAACACCAAATTTGGTGTTGGTAGGAACCATGGTATATTTTGATTTTTAATGAATTATTAGATACTAAAAATTATTATTAAAAAATAATAATATGATATTATTAATTTAAAAATATTTTAAACTAATAAATATCTAATATTAGATACATTATATTCAATAATTTATAATTAATTAATCTTTTGTTAATTACTTATTTTGTATATATTATCAATAAATAAATAAATTATTATTATACTAAATTATTTAAAAAAACAATTTCATATTTAAACTAAAAAAGAATAAGATAATATATATAATATTAGAAAATACAAATTATTAAAAAAAATTATTAAATACTAAAAATTATCAATAAATATTAATAATATGATATTATTAATTTAAAAGTATTTTAAACTAATAAATATCTAATATTAGATATTTTAACTGATTAATAAATATTAAAAACTAATTTTAAATACTATTAATTATGTAAATAATATTATAAACATAAAATTATTAAATATACTAAAATTATTAATTGTGTAATTTTAATAATTATTATTTAAAAGGTTAATAGCAAATTAATATACATGTTGATAAATAAATTAAAATAAATACAAATAGAATATGCTAAAGAATATATTTTTTGGTGTAAGATTTGGTGTTGTGGGTTAGAGTTTGAATAGTAGCTGGTACTGAAATTATACTATTTTGGTGTTAAAACTACACTAAATTTGGTGCTGAGGGCCAGAAATGAGTAACCTGAGCGATGTTCCTTCTTTTTATGGATTTATCCAAAATAAAAAAAATAAAAAAATAGGAGAAATTGTTGGCTGATTCACTTTCAAAATATTTTAACCCCTCCAGTCCACCATTTTTTTTTTAATCGAAAAAAGACAGTTTGATAATTTTCTTTCTAAAATGCCCCCATCTCTTTCATCCAAATCAATTATGGTTTCCTCTAAATACCACCGTCTCTTTCATCCAAACCAACAATGGTGAATCTTCTTTTCTTCTTAAATCTTTTTCGGTGAATCTTCTAGATAACTTATTTCTAAAATTTCTCTGGTGAATCTTTTAGATAATTTCTTTCTAAAATTTCTACGGTGAATCTTTCTTTCTTCCCAATTTCTATTTCCAGTCCAATAGCTTGTAGTGAAGAAAGTAGATTTTCGTAGATATAGGAGGTGATCAATTACCAGGAGTTAAGTCTGTTTAACTTGTGAGATAAATGTGAAGAAATATAGTGAGAGAAAAATCAAAGTCGATGCATCCTGATGCACAAACTGATGTATCGCGATGCATGATTTTGAATTAGGTTTCCACCGCGATGCATGATTTTGAATTATATTTACATCGTGATTTTTGAATTGCGGTGCATGAAACTTCTTCCTAAATTTTTTCCAGTGAATCTTCCTTTTAATTCTAACAGCTTGTTCCTAAAATTTCTCCGGTAAATCTTCCTTCCTAAATTTTCTCTAGTAAATTTTCTTTTCCATTCCAATCTAATAGCTTATAACGAAGAAAGTCGATTTTCGTGGATATACGGGAGTGATCAACTACTGCTCGTAGATATCTTCTTTCTTAAATTTTCTTTGGTGAATCTTACTTCCTAAATTTTTTTTGATAAATCTGCATCTCGATGCATAAAATGATGCATCCCTATGAATCGACTTTGAATCGCGATGCAGTGGTGAATCTTACTTCCTAAAATTTCTCCAGTAAATCTGCATCGCGATGCAGAAACTGATGCATCTCGGTCTGATCAAATTTCATTAATAGCATTTCCGTTATTTCTCCCCAAAAGTATCTTTTTCCGATTTTTAAGAAACTATGGTGTACTGGAGCGATTACAAATGTTCAAAAAGAGACCGGCATGTAATTCAAAAAAAAAAAAAAAAAAAAAAGTAAAAGTGTTAGACCCTTATTTTTATTGCTAACTCATGCTTGTGTTTGAGCTCAGCGAACTACTAAGAACTTATTTACTCAATATCTGAAATCATGGAAGGAAAACACAAAAAAAAAAAAAAAAAAAAACTTTGACTATTAGTTTTAATTATTCATCTTACATCTTGAATGTGGAACTTCAGAAAAGTACTATAAAATAGAAATAGGTATAACATACTCCCTCCGTCCCTAAATTATTATCTTTTTTTTTTTTTGTCTGTCCTAAAATAATTATCTTGTTTGAAAAATTTTCTTTTTAGGACATCATTTTTATCATTTTACTCTTAATTTTTTCCCTACTTTAATTATAGATCACATACACATAAACATTAAAAGAAATTACACATTATACCAATATTAATAATTAAGTCAATTATTTTTTTTAATCCGTATGTCAAATCAAATAAGATAATAATTAAGAGACGGAAGGAGTATTACAAATTTTATCAATAAATTTAATTTACAGCATGTTTTAGGTGTTATACTCCTATATTTCAACTAATGTACAACATTTTAATGCAGGTTATAAATTCTGTATATCTACTAGCATTGAAATTAGTTTTTCATCTAATATCTTGATATATAGTTGATGCGCCTGACTGTCTTACTTGCTTGCCTATGAGTATGACAACGAGGCTGTCATGTCAGTGTATGGTCAATTTAATTATAAAATCAGAATAATGATACAAGTTGGCCAAATGACGAAGGAAGGGAGGTTGTGACTTGTGAGTTGTTAGTTGTGACCTGCCTGGGGGTGGGTGGTAGGAAAGAAGCTTGTGACTTTGGGGAGTTGGGGACACATGAGTCTACAGATGTGCAACATAGTACTAGTAGTAGTATATTCTATCTAGTACAGATTGATGTACACTTCACCTTCTTAATTGCCTCTCTTTACACTTTCCCCCTCACTTTAATAATATAGGCCTAAATATCACCCCCAAGTCAAATTCATTTGGCTTATTTTTCGACAAACTCTGTTATATTGTCTTTCTTTACAATATTATTTCCTTTCATTTTTAATTGATACTTATTTTTCATTTTTAGTAGATAAATAACATTTGAGTTAATCATAATTACGAAAATATTTGAGAATAATTAAAATGTTTATAAAGTGATGGGATCGGTCTAAAAGGGCCAGGCCACGTCATGGCCATGTCAGCTCCAGGTGGGGCCTATGGTGCAAAGTCAAGGTTCGCAGTGATCAAGATGGGTATCCTCGGAGCGATCTGGCGAGCATCATGAGAAGAGCAGAGTTAAATATTCTCCTCGTCTAAACCAGCCGCCATCTTACACCATTATCATCCTCGCTGAGATTGAGGTCCACTTCGTCAGCGATCAAGCCATCCTCGGCAGACGTCCCCATCAACATTTAATGTCTCCTTAAATGCCCACAAGATGACTGAAGGAAGCAAAACATTCCTATTGGGCCCTGACATCCCTCACTGTAGCTATCACGGCCGCATTAAATGGCAACTTATCTCTTATCAGAGGAAGCTTCTATCATTAAAGAGCAGTCTCTTTCAGGAGCAACAGGTGGCAAGACATATCTTCTTCCTCACTTCATCTCCACCTATAAATACCAAGGTATCCCCTTCATTAAAAAGTTTAAGTGACATTAACTACCACTATACACCAGACATAAATCCTCATTTATTTCCCTACTATTCAGAACCTTATAACATCTGTTCACCAAGGTCAGTTGAGACCAATTATTACTAAGAACATTTATTCCAAACACTAATTCTAACCTTTGGAGGGTCGAGTCGGAAAATCCCGACACACCTAACGGTGGTCTTTTGTCAAGAACAGTAAGTGGAACAGCTCGTCATCTACATCCAAGTCCCTGACATCAAAGCCTTTTGAGAGCCGAGGCATTCTGACCGAAGACTAGGCTGGCGACGTGGACTAGACTTGATCATCAACAACTTTTGGCGTGATCGGTTTGGTTCCGTTGCGGGACCGGGCGATGACCACTGGTAAACAACGCCCGCCACTCCCTTGACAGCTCCTCAAGGAGATTCTTCCGCTCAGCGAGCTGGAGAACGTGTATTGGAAACAACTCTTGTCCCCGCTCTAGAAACTCCAATGAAAGCCCCTGAGGGCACGAGGACACAGAAAACTGCCCAGCAAAAATCTAAGAAAAAGGCCCAAGAAGGGAGAGGAGGAACGAAGAGCGGGCAACAGAGGGCAAGCCCATCTGTTAGTAATGCAGCCACTGGGGCGATAGTGCGTGTGAACCTCGCATCTCCGCCTCCACTTGAACCAAGGACCCGGGAGGAATGGGACTTGGCGAGCTAGAACATATCGGAAGAGAAATCCTTCCTCGAGAGACAGAGGGAGTTGGAAGTACGTGAGTATGAATTGGCGAGGAGGATACAAGCTCAACCAAGCGGAGACGAGAGGATACCCGACGAGAATACGGCTAGGGGATCACGGGGTCGGTCTCGTATCCATACTTCAGCTCCGGCTCGACGAGTAAGCATCCATGCAAGGATGGAAAGGCCGGTGGAGAAGCACAGAGTCGCGCCACGACGAATACGGGTTAGCGCGCGCATGACGCGCCGACCGCCAGAGGATGACTCAAGGAGAGGCGGAAGCTCGAAGGAGAATGCATTGAATAGAATCTCTGTCCTCTCCGTCCCATGACACATCCGGGCGGAGACGAAGAGAACCAAAACAAAGCGAGGTCGTCTCAAAGGGCTAGATCAATTTCACCGAGAGAAGCGATGCTCGGACGGGAAGCCTTTCCATGCACGCCCGAGGAGAAGTGAGCGTCCTCCTCGACGACCGAGGAGCCAAGCCCGCGAGGTCAAGTGGGGATCCCCTCAAGAAACTCCAGAGAGGTTGGAAGCCCTAGAAACGGGCAAGCGGTTACTCGGCGGGGGTCGGTTGCTCCTTTTGTAGACGGATCGGGAAATTTCGCCGGATCACGCCTCAAGCTTCCCACACTAAAGCCATATGAGGAAGACAAACGCCGGGAGCATGTTTCCAGCTTTGAGGCGAAGATGGGCATATGCTCGAATAAATTGGACATGTGGTGTATGGCCTTCCGAGCACGTTTGAAGGCGGTCGAAATGGTTCGAGGAGCTAGAAAGGCTCGATATCGGATCGCACGCATTTAAGGCGGCTTTTCTGAGCAAGTTTGCCGCAGCTGGTGACATTCCTAAGAGCCAGTCCGACCTTGCTAAAATCAAACAAGGCGAGGATGAACCCCTGGTAGATTACCTGAAAAGGTTCAGGTTGGTTGCCGAGGAACTGCAGAATGTTCCGGACAGAATGATAATATATTGCTTCGAGGCGGGGATCCGGCCGGACGGATGACTCACGAATTCAACCTCCGAGCACCCGCACCGCCGCGGCAATGTATCTGGCTGCTCAGAAGATCGGAGAAACCGAATCAATTATGGAAGAGAGAATACGGAAGAAGGGGACCTCGTCATCAGGAAGTAAACCGGCAGAGACAAAGGTCGCTGAGGTGTCACCAAAGACGGGGGTGAAAAGGGGAAGAGATAGAACCCCGAAAGCCGATGAATACTTCACGCCCCTCAATGAAACTCGGGAGCACATCATGAACGTGCTGATCCGGGAGAAGCGAATTGAGAGACCGCGCCCGTTATTAAACGCGAGCAATCTCCGTTATCCTGAAAAGAAATGTGCGTTCCATCGAGAAAATGGACACGATACGGAAGAATGCTACCAGCTGAAGCGAGAAATACAAAGGTTGATAGATCGGGGTTCTTTGAGAAAATTTGAGTTAGGAGGAGCTCGCCAGACGCCGCCAGCCAGAAACACTCCTAAACCAGATAACCCCGACGAGGAGAGCGACGTTCATACTATTCTGGATGATACAAGGAGTATAACGCAGCTCAAGGATACTATACACAGCCTGGATAAAGTATTCAGTCCTCTCCCCCATAAAAGCGAGGAGGGAATAACGTTCTACCCCAGCGAGTTAGCGACCAATCCAACGCCAGGGAGCAGCCCCTAACATTGCGCGTCCAAATTGGGCGCCGATTTGTTAGGAGGGTTTTGATTGATACAGGAGCGGGGAGGAACGTTATGTTCTACGACTGCTTTAGAGCATTGGGATACCGAGATGCCCACTTGGTTCCTAGTGGAGTACGGTTGGAGGGGTTCACAGGCCACAAAGTGGCAGTCAAGGGCATTATGACCTTTCAAGTTACTTTGGGAGAAGGTGACAGATCCAGAACCGAGGACATTGCCTTCCATATCCTCGACTTGATCTCTCCGTACAACGCAATACTGGGGTTACCGGCCCAGACCAAGTTCGATATGGTCCCCGGCTTCACAGAGGATCAAATTCCCAACGGGAGAGAGTGGGAATGATGAAGAATGATCCTAAAAGTACCCTCGTCCACCTGAAGCAAATCAGACAAAACGAGGAGAAACTGAAAGGAAAGGCCGGGCTTCCCACGCAAACCGAGTTGCCCAGGGAGGTAACAAGAGAAAGACCTCCAAGGGACGAGGAAGCCGCGAGATCGGCAGAAAGAGCTAAGGCCGCCGAGGAAAGGGCCAGCAAGGCTAGTACCTCATAGCAACCAAAGCGAGCCAGAGAGAATGTCGTCGGCCTGAAGAAAAAAGGCGAAGACGGATCAGGGCTATCAACAGGCACCAGAAGTCCGCCCCGGGGAGGGGTGATAGTAGTGGAAAGCCTGGATAACAGAGATGAGCCCGACATCAAGCCCCACGAGGATCTGGAGGAAGTCATAATAAACCCTGAATACCCGGATCAGAAGGTTAAAGTAGGATTGGAAATATTTCAAAGAGAGAGACTAGACATCATTCAATTCCTACGAGCCAACACAGATGTGTTCGCATGGAGAGTAGAAGATATGGAGGGGATAGACGAGGAGGTCGCAGTGCACAAATTGAGCGTAGATGAAAGTGCCATCCCCATACAGCAGCGACCTAGGGTGTTCTCCCCGGAGAAGCAGGTCGCAATTAAAGAGGAGGTTGAGAAACTGCTCCTAGCAGGGATCATCGAAGAGATTCTGTATCCCACATGGCTGGCTAATGTGGTCATGGTGAAAAAGACGAGCAAGAAATGGCGTATGTGTGTGGATTTCACGGATCTCAATAAAGCTGCCAAAAGACCGTATCCTCCCAAGAATTGACCAGCTCGTCGATGCTATAGCTGGCTACGAGATTTTGAGCTTCATCGACGCATACTCCGGATATCATCAAATCCGGATGTGGGCTGCCGATCAAGGATTGACCGCCTTCCGAGCAGCGGGGGCACTCTATTGTTATATCATGATGCCATTCGGGCTGAAGAATGCCGGGGCGACCTATCAGAGGATGGTCAATAGAGTGTTTGGCGACCAGCTTGGACGGAACGTGGAAGCATACATTGATGACATGGTCATCAAGACAAAGGGAGGCAGCCACGTCTCAGACTTAAACGAGACTTTCACCAACCTAAGGAGGAATAAGATGAAGCTCAACCCCGCCAAATGTGCTTTTGGAGTAAAGGCGGGAAAATTTCTGGGCTATATGGTGAACGCTAGAGGAATCGAAGCAAATCCCGAGAAGATTAAAGCGTTGGTCGACATGCAAGCTCCCAGATCGATCCGAGGAATTCAGCAACTGAACGGGCGCATTACGGCGTTAAGCCGCTTCATCGCTAAAGCAGCCGAGAAAAGCTTGCCGTTCTTCAAAATACTAAAAGGATCAAAGGGATTCTCCTGGAACGAGGACTGCGACATTGCATTTGCGGAGTTGAAAAGATGTCTCGGGAGCCCGCCGATATTATCCAGCCCGGTGCCAGCTGAAATCCTCTATCTATACCTCGCTGCCTCAGACTCGGCGGTCGCAGCTGTTTTACTAAGGCAGGACGGAGGGGTCCAGAGACCAGTATACTACGTCTCCCACGCCTTGACCGACGTGGAAACGAGGTACTTGAACGTCGAGAAAGTGGTTTTGGCCTTGGTGGTAGCAGCTCGACGACTAAGATACTACTTTCAGGCCCATGCCCTGGTTGTATACACGGATCTACCCTTGAGAAAAATCCTCCACAAACCAGACGTTGCGGGGAGAATGATGAAGTGGGCGGTGGAATTGTCGGCATATGATATCAAATACGAGCAACGAAAAGCAATCAAAGCTCAGATCTTGGCCGACTTCATCGCAGAGACGACGTTCGAAAATAAAGAGAAGAAGACCGAGCCGCAACAATCCAAAGACAATAACAAATCTCCCAGTTCGTCAAAGAGGGATAAAGGGAAGACTAAAATCATACAGGATCCAGCGAGCTGTTGGAAGATACATGTAGACGGATCTGCTAATCAGAAAGGCAGTGGAGCGGGGTTGTCTTTAGTCTCGCCTGAGGGTAATGAAATCAGTAAGGCGATCCGATTTGGATTTTCCGCCTCCAACAATCAGGCCGAATATGAAGCGCTCATCGCAGGTGTTGAGCTTGCAAAGGAAGTAGGGGCAGAAAACATCGTTATCTTCAGTGACTCCCAGCTCGTTGTAAGGCAAATTTTGGGGGAGTATGGGGTTATTCACCCAACGTTAACAAAATACTGCGAGCTGGCGAGGAGGCTGCTGGAAGATTTCAAATATTGGAGCTTGAAGCAAACTGATAGAATGAACAACACCCGTGCTGACTACCTATCAAAATTGGCCTCCGGTGAATTAGAAGACCTCCGTGGAGAAGTACTGATCGAGTTCCTGGAATTACCCTCCGTCAATAAGGAACTCGCACTGCCTATTATCGCTGCGCCCAGATGCTGGATAGATGAGATCCAGGATTACATCGAGTTGGGAACGCTTCCAGAGGATAATGATCTCGCACAAATTCTGCGGAAGCGAGCAGCAAGATACACAGTGATCGGCGAGATTCTTTACAGAAAGTCATTCTCCAAACCATTGCTCAGATGTGTGCGTCCTGAGACGACCGAAGATCTCCTCGCTGAGGTTCATGAAGGCGTGTGCGGAGGCCATCCTGGAGCGAGGACGTTGGCTGATAGAATTATCTTTCACGGGTATTATTGGCCAAGCCTAAGGCGAGATGCTGAAGCATATGTGAAGAAGTGCGACAAGTGCCAGCGGTTTTCTGATATTCCTCGTCTGCCCGCCGTCCCTCAGACCCCTGTCATAGCGGCTTGGCCATTTGATATGTGGGGAGTCGACCTGATCGGTCCATTCCCCAGAGCAAAAGGCAACTGCGAGTTTGTAATTGTCGCTGTGGATTATTTCACCAAATGGATAGAGGCTAAGCCTTTGGCGAGTATAGCCGAGGACAAAGCGATCAGTTTTATCCACGAATATATATTTTGCCGATTTGGGGTACCTCGGGTGATCGTGTCCGACCATGGCACTCAGTTCTCGACTAAGTTCACTGCGAGCTGCGAACGCTTCAAAGTCAGACACTGGATGTCTTCAGTGGCTCACCCACAGGGAAACGGCCAAGCCGAAGCAGGGAATAAGCAGATTTTACGGGCTTTGAAGAAAGGTCTGGATGATAAGAAAGGAAGATGGTTAGACGAGCTGGCAGCGGTCTTATGGAGCATACGAACGTCGGTGCGAGGATCCACGGGTGAAACTCCGTTTGCATTAGCCTATGGGTCAGAAGCAATGGCACCTGTGGAAATGGCCCTTCCTACTCCCAGGGTAACCTATTTCAACGAAGAAGCAAACAAAGAAGCCCGGGGGCTCGACCTAGATCTACTTGAAGAAAGAAGGCTCGAGACGAGGATGAGAATGGCAAACTATAAGAAGCTTACTAAAAGCCAACATGATAAGCGGATCAAGCCAAGGTCTTTTTCAATAGGAGACTGGGTACTTAGAAAGATTGAAGTAACGGGAAAAAATGCGAGCAGAAATAAGTTGTCGCCAAATTGGGAAGGCCCCTACAGAGTAACGGCTGTGGTCCGAGAAGGCACCTATCGATTGGCAGACCAAGAAGGAAAGGACTTGAAGAACCCTTGGCATGCCGACCATCTCAGACGATATTATCAGTAGTTGATAGATTTTGTTAACAAGGAATTATGAAGCCAGTGTAAAAGTATTGCATATATATGAAAGTCTCAAGTTTCTTTTAATTTGTTTAAACTTTGCGAAATACTCGTCGAATACGAGATCTAAGGAAAGCGAGCTCTAATAGAAATGTTCCTCGAAGAGGAACCTTAGAGTTCTACTTTTCGAAAAAGCCTCGTCGAATACGAGGTCTAAGGGAGACGAGCTCTATTAAGAATCTTCCTCGAAAAGGAATTTCAGAGTTCAGCTCTCTAAAAAACCTCGATTGAATACGAGGCCAAAAGAAGACGAGCTCTATCAAAGATGTTCCTCGAATAGGAAACTTAGAGTTCTACTTCTGCAAACATCCTCGTCAAAACGAGATTATAAGAAACAGGATAAGAAAAGCAAGTAGCGTATAAATATTTACATATAAAGAGAAAATAAGGAGAAAGTTAATCTTGTTCATTACAAAGGCCGGCGGCCTAAAACACAACACCTCGACGCAGCGAGGAAAATAGAGGAATCAGGGGTCCTGGCAAGCCTCGAAGACAGCCTTAGTAAACTCGTCTTGATTGGACTTCTCCCCTTCAAAAGAACGGAGCTTTAGATCGCCATCAAAAGTCGCCTCCGGGTCACTCTCGAGGATCTCCATCACACTCTTATAATTATTACTGAGAGGAGTGGGAGGAGTCCACGGTTCTTTGCCATCCTCGGCGTCATCAGCGCGAAGAGTGACGAGCTCCTCCTCAGCAAACGGCACCATCTCGTGCCCCTTCCTCGCCAAAGCACTGAAGAATTCAGCCTTCCCCCATTCAATTAAAGTGCCCAAGCTGGTACCAGTGGCTGCCGCTACCCTCAATATATGCTCCCTACCGCGAACATAATAAGGGACTAGAGCAGCACCAAAAGCATCAGACTTGGTGTACTCAGCAATGCACTGGTCCCGGGGAGGATTCTTCTTGGCCACAGCAAGCTCGCCTTCCAGCTGAGCTATCCGGAGGTTTGCCTGGATTAGCTTCTCCTCGGCCGAAGAAGCTCTCTGCTCCAGAAGCTGCTTGTCAGAAGCGAGCACTTCCTTCTCAGCAGCAAGCCTCCTCCTCGCCGAGTCGACTCGCTCCGATCGCCTCCGTTTTTCTTTGCCGCTCGGGAGGCGACCTGCTCCCTAGCCAGTTTGGCCTCTTCCTCCGCAGCTCGGCGCTCCTCAGACAACTGAGTAACATCATTGTTCAGGCGCGACTTGGCTGCCGACAGTTTCTTGACGTCGTCACGGGCATCATAAAGTTCCGTGCCCGGGGTATGGAGTGTCGTCGCTATCGCACAAGAATAAGGTCGATTTGGTCAGATCAAAGAGTACATGTCCGCTAAAAAGAAATGCGGATGAAATGCATACCTCGCCAAGAGCCACGCCAGCAGTACCGAGCATTCGCATGCGGCCTTGCTCCCTCATCTTCTCCGCCAGTTTGTCATCCAGGCATCGAAGGATAATCCCCTGGCCAGCCACGATCCCGGGGGCGGATCGATCTATCGAGACCAGCACATTTGAAAGTACCGTCGAATCCCCGATGGCCCTCGCTAGCTCCGTGCCACCTCGGCGGTGGCACCACGTAGCCGGTTTCAGCCATAATGGCAGAGTATCCGAGCTAGTCTCAGCCTCGGCATCTGCGGCAGGAGGGGACAGGGAAGGATCCTTAGTAGCTCGCTCATCAGCACCTCCCAATTCTTCCACGCTGAGAGTGCGTTCAGATTCCTCCTCGTCAACTAGCCCTGCCTCCACCGATATCTTCTTCTTCTTGCGAGGACCAGAAGACGAGGGAGACTTTCCTCGCTTTGATTTGCCTTTGGAAAGAGGCTTATTGCCACTCTCCTCGGCAGCAGCAGCAGCGGGTTGGACATCGACGGTTGGGGGAGGCACATCTTTCTTCGCCTCCTGGGCGGCCGCTAGCTTGGTCGGGAGCTCGGAAGCTCGGGCCTTGGCAGCATTGGCTAGCCCGCCCCTCGAATTTATAAATTTCTGGAAATTGAACATGGCTGCGAACACATGAGAAAACTACATCAGCAAGAAAGAGGGCAGATAGTAGACATTATGGACAAATGAGAAGAGTGGATAAAGGTCAGAAGATATTTACAGAGGTCGCATTCTTTCTCAAATTCTCCCCGGCACACGGGACAATCCTCGCAGAAGCAAAAATTTTGGTGAAAGTACCAGCCCGGGAAACTTAACACCTCGGGCATGGTACAAAGTGGGGCGACATCGGTGAGGGCCTTGTAGGAAATCCCAGCAGCCCGGAGCAGCTCCTCGCTTTGAACGATGCGCTGCCAATCATAGAGACGAGCCGAGCTTTTTCCCACAAATCCCAGCTCCTGCTCGATGGCAGCCTTGGCCTTCTGCTCGTAAGCATCCAATTCGTTTTTCTTATGGGCAGGGATCTTATATTTCTTAGTAGGGAAGGGGAAATTCCAACCTTTCCTACTCTCTATCCCGATCACTTTGTCGGCCCAACCAGACACCTTGTTGGGCGTATCATTGAAGAGTTTGATCCCGTAGTTATGGGATTTGCAGTGGATGAGGGTATTGTTTTGGGTGTGACAGAGAAGAAAGTAATGGCGGAAAAGATTTATGGAGGGCTCAAACCCCAGAAACGAGACGGCGGCGGCTCGTCGGCATCCTTACCATATTCGAGAAAGGTCCAAAGGATGTGCGACATCTCGCTCAAAAGCGCGAGATGAATGGGTCCAGAGGCAAGCGTAGACCCACCTCGAAAAAGCTGAGGTAGATGCCAACTCGGCTTTTTAGGCCACGAAGCTCGGACAGATCGAGCCCGCCGGGCAGAAGTGATCCTCGGAAATCCACGAAGGAATGGTTGTAAGCCGCGTTCCAAGCTTCCAAGTCACGGGAATGAGCTTGGTTTACCCAGGATTTGGGGGCTTTACGGGTTCTGGCTTTGGGTTGGTCGGCATCTTCGTCCCGACGTAGAAGTTCCTCCCTAGTCCTCGCCATACGCACGAAGCGGATATATTAGTTGACGCGTAAGGACGGCGATAAGGGCCCGCGGCCATCTTCTTATATCGTTTGTGGGAAGGTGAGTCTTGCGAGCTTTAGTGCGCGAAATTGAGCCTTTTCGGCGAGGGCCTCACGAGCCTCTTTCTCTCTCTTGGCTTTCGTCCGACCTATTATTTTGTCTATGGTAAAGAATTGGTCCCAGAGCTCGTTTAAAACCTCATCAGGTCGAAGAACCCTCATAGCCGATGACATTGGGAGGCTGGGTCCTTTATGAAAGTCGTCGGTGACTACATAAAAATGCTCTATTGTTACCCCATGGCTTATCGGGAATACCTCGCATCGGCTGGAACTACGAAACCCGGCGACCTTGGGACTGTCTATAAATATTCCCATTAGCGGGTGACCGAGCGAAGACATTATGACCTAGCGAGTTACTAGAATTCGAGCTCGACGAAGAAACCGAGCTCGATGAGGACGACGAGTCTGAGGAACTAATGCTTATGGTATCCTCGGGGCGATCAAAACCAGTTTCTAAGAACGACATTGTGTTTACAGAAATGATAAAATCTTCTATAAAGCCAAGGAAGGAGAGTGATACCTGATTTGTAGGAGACGTACGAACGGCAAAGGAGACGAATAGTACCTGAACAGAAAGGACACCGGAGTTAACAACGAAGGTGACGCTTTGAAAACCCAGTGATAAACGGAAACTTCTTCAAAACCAGTGATTGGACCAAAATGAGATAAACAACAGGCAACAAGCGAAGACAAGGAAAGGATAACACTAACCTACGGAGGAAAACTGCGTGAAATCGGCCGGAATGGACAGAATCAAAAGCGTGGTTGAACGGTCGGAGTGAGGGTATGGACTCGATTTTCGCCGGAGACGGTTGAGGTTTTGGAGGGTTTTTGGTAAAAGTGATAATCAAACAGTGGTTTCCCTTTTTATACTATGGGTAACCGGGCTGACCCGGAACGAGACACGCGGGTCTAACTACGTGGCGTCTTCTACAAGCTTGGCCGTGGCAATCACGCGCTGGACTGATCGCGTGCAGCCGCCCTTTTCCAAAAAGAACTGATAGGAATTTAATGCAACCTCTCATCGTGTTTCCCGCCAATGATGACTCCAACATGGCTCCACGTGGGTGTACCTTCTTCAGGGAAAAACCGCGTAGATCAAATTTGAAAAACATGCGGTCTATTCGCAAGCTCGTCAAAGGTCAAAGGACTCGTATGGAGGGAGCAGCTCGGGACATAGCCTGATCGATCCTTTTCCATTGAATCCTCGCCTGTAGGATAAATCCTTACAGCCCAGGATTCGGGGGCTACTGATGGGATCGGTCTAAAAGGGCCAGGCCACGTCATGGCCATGTCAGCTCCAGGTGGGGCCTATGGTGCAAAGTCAAGGTTCGCAGTGATCAAGATGGGTATCCTCGGAGCGATCTGGCGAGCATCATGAGAAGAGCAGAGTTAAATATTCTCCTCGTCTAAACCAGCCGCCATCTTACACCATTATCATCCTCGCTGAGATTGAGGTCCACTTCGTCAGCGATCAAGCCATCCTCGGCAGACGTCCCCATCAACATTTAATGTCTCCTTAAATGCCCACAAGATGACTGAAGGAAGCAAAACATTCCTATTGGGCCCTGACATCCCTCACTGTAGCTATCACGGCCGCATTAAATGGCAACTTATCTCTTATCAGAGGAAGCTTCTATCATTAAAGAGCAGTCTCTTTCAGGAGCAACAGGTGGCAAGACATATCTTCTTCCCCACTTCATCTCCACCTATAAATACCAAGGTATCCCCTTCATTAAAAAGTTTAAGTGACATTAACTACCACTATACACCAGACATAAATCCTCATTTATTTCCCTACTATTCAGAACCTTATAACATCTGTTCACCAAGGTCAGTTGAGACCAATTATTACTAAGAACATTTATTCCAAACACTAATTCTAACACTGGAGGGTCAGAGTCGGGAAAACCCCCGACACACCTAACGGTGGTCTTTTGTCAAGAACAGTAAGTGGAACAGCTCGTCATCTACATCCAAGTCCCTGACATCAAAGCCTTTTGAGAGCCGAGGCATTCTGACCGAAGACTAGCTGCTGACGTGGACTAGACTTGATCATCAACAACTTTTTGGCGTGATCATAAAGGTTTATGAAAATTGTAGAATATTTTAAAATAGAATAATGAATTATTTGCCTAAAACAGATGTACTTAGTCTTTAGTAAAAGGGAGGTGCTATATTTAGAATCACCCAATAATTATGCATAGAGTGTGGTGAAATAAGAAAAGAATTTAAATTCAGAATTCAAATTTCAATCTTTTATCATCAAAATAACTTCCCTCAATTCATAATGCTCTTAACGGAGCTTTACATACACAAAGATCAAATTAACAAAGTTTAGTTTCACGACCCTTAACTGGCATTAATTAAGCTCATCGAAACATAGTTTTTTAAGGACCTCCTGTACGACTTTGGGCTTGTGGGTTTAATTGGAAGGTTGTTTTTGTTTTTGTGTTTGTTTGTCACATTGTACTTTTAGCTTTCATTTCCCGGATTGATTGGGCCTCTTTTTGTTTATTTTGGGTCCAAACTTGTTTCTTTCCCTTTCTGTTTTAGTTAAGAACACTTACTCGATGTAGCGAGCTTTGGTGGATGCCTTCTGCCTCACTCCGAGTGGAGTTGGGAATTTGGGATGTGCCTTTGGTGGCAGATTTGAAGTTGTACTGTGGTAAAAATTTAGAAAATATCGTCTTACGAGTAATTTTTTTAGGACGGATTTTCTTAACCCGACTCACAGTGTGTTGGTGGATGAGCCGTGAGAGAGAGGCTCCGTCTTACGGTACGAATTAGGATCCGTAAGATGGTCTCATAGGATACCTACTATTGCAGTACTATTATAGGTTGACCAAGACTACAATGTGTTATGTGTCTCAACTTATATATAGTACTGCATCCGTTCCTAAATAATTATCTTATTTTTTATTAGCTTCAAAAAAAAAAAATTCTTGTTCTAAACTATTCTTTTTAGAAAAATATTTTTCACTTTTTAACCCTTACATTTTTTTCCTACTTTAACGATGGTTTCACATGCACATGACCTTTAAAATGAAATTACATATTATACTAATATTTATAGCAGAGTCAATTTAGTTTTTTTAAATTTGTGTGTTTAGTCAAATAAAACAATTATTTAGAAACGGAGAGAACATTATTTTAGAGTTAATGACAACACTAGTATGTTGACTTGAACATTTTTCATTTTTTGAGAATTTGTGTTTGTAATTTTCTTGGAAGATGATGAGCAGGTTAAAGAAACCTTCTTAACTTATTTTATGAAAAATATTAGTCAAACAAAAAAAAGTCAAGAACGATTTATTCAAAAAGTCGGAGATATTATTCTTGTATGGCATTGGAAAAGATATAAGTATTCTAAAATAAAAAATAGTTTCTAGTTCTTCTTTTTCATTTGGTACGACTATTTTTTTGGGGGGTTGGGATATTTAGTTTTATTTATTTAAATACCAATCTGGCAGTAACGTAAAACAACGAAAGAGACACAACGCCAGCCAAAGGTTGTGGAGATATTATCGAAATATTCTTGTCCTTATATAGAAATAACAGTAATTATTGTGTAATAAAGGGACTTAATAGCAAAAAAAGAAAGTAAACGGAGAAGGCATAAATAAAAGGGATTTTGTCCTCGAAGTCCGCGACATCGTCAGCTTGAGACTGACGACAAAGACCCAATAACTGCTGCCGAATCACAGCCAGTAGGAAGAGAACTGGGCAAAAGGGATGAGGGTTGAGAGTCATGCGACGACGTTGTAAATCGTTATCCTCAGCGACTATCACTAGCGTCTCCCTCACGCCCTGTACTCCCACGTGTCATCGAACATTTCCACTGACCTCAGATAACCTCATCCCCCGTCTTTCTCTCTCCTCCTCCTCCTCCCACCATTCACAAACACACACATATATGATGTATGTATATGTATATGTCTTATCTTTATCCTCGAATAGTGCGACGAATTTTGATTCATTTAATCAAGTTGAACGCCCTAGGGGCAGGGGTGGTTGATCGCTGAGTCAGTGTGTTAAGATGGACCACGCCGCCGATGCTTACCGGACGGATTTGATGACTATTACGCGGTTCGTGCTTAACGAGCAGTCCAAGCATCCTGAATCCCGCGGTGATTTCTCCATCTTGCTTAGCCACATTGTGCTTGGTTGCAAGTTCGTTTGCTCTGCTGTTAACAAGGTCCGATCCCTTTACCTCTGTTTTTTCACTTCTGCTATGACTCAGTTTTACACGATCGACGTTCTTTGTTTGATCGCCTCTTCTGTTCGATTAGTATTGTATTTTATCCTGAGGTTTCGCTTTGATTCTCTTAGCTAATTGCAAGCCAGTATCCTATTTGATGTGTATATCTCAGTTTAATTATTCACTTGTCGTGACGTAATTACGTTCATTCTGACAATCATGTTAACTTCTGATCAATTGTTGAATGAATATATTTATCTTTAGTAGCAATATACATATAAAAGCTCGTACGTCAACTGTATGTCAGTATTTTTTTTTTTTTTCATGCTCTTTGCTAGAAGCCAGCTCTGTATTTAAGTTGCATATCTTCTCCAGTTTCTAATTTTAAATGATTTCCTAATTTCGCACATTGTAAAAGTGACTGCCAGCTTCGGAGTAAGGTTTTTGTAAACTGTAAAATTTCAATCATTTGCTTGTTTTCGACTATCTTATAGTCTCAATTTTCAGATCATTAGGGTAAATATACTATAGTTATCAATAACTAGCAGTGCTACGTTGTGTATGTGAGTGCATCTTTCTAGTATGAAATTAGAGTTAGAAGTCGAATAATGTGGTTATCAAACTACACTCGTGTTTGATGCCTGGAAGACCTTGAGGGAACTTAAAGTATATCAGACTTTTTGTCAGTTAGCTCTTGTAATTACAATATAATAGAAGTATGGAACTAGCTCCTTCAAGTATCATATTATGCTATAGTCTATTAGATGGTATTCTTGTCTGGTTTCTCTTTCTGAAATTGTGTAATATAAACTTCTAACTTGGTAGCATTTTCTTTCTGCTGTATTTTAGCAACCAAATAAAGCAGTTTCGAAACTGTTTTTACTCCACCTCGCTATATTGCGTAGAGAAATTCTCGCGAAAAGTTCTAATAATACAATCACTAATCAATCTTTGTAGAACAATTCTAACTCTCAAAGTAGATTAATTTTAATACATATTCATAATTATTTTTCTAAGCTGTTCTAATATGTCAAGATGCACTTTGCAGGCGGGTTTAGCCAAACTCATTGGACTTGCTGGCGAGACCAATGTGCAGGCAAGTCCTTCAGCAATATTTAACTGATCTCTGTTTATACTCCTGCTCTCTTCCCTCCGCACAAACAAAAAGAGGAGTCTTCCATGTGACTTTTTTGTTAAATATTCTCATTGGCTTTAGGGTGAAGAGCAAAAGAAATTGGATGTGCTCTCGAATGAAGTCTTTGTGAAGGCTTTGGTCAGCAGCGGCCGAACAGTGAGTCACTGCAGAAAATCTTTTTTGTACACATTCATAGAACTGTTTCATTTTGTTCCTAAGAGAGTCGGCAATGTTCTTCCAGTGCATCCTTGTTTCAGAAGAGGATGAAGAGGCAACATTTGTGGAAACATCCCACCGTGGAAGGTGCTCGCTGATGCTCTTTATTGTTGTACAGTTCCATTTGCACCTGTTTTTTCAATGTTATACATTTCAAATCTAGGTTGTCATTATTGTACTATTGTAAAGAATTTGTGGGATCATGCAGGTATTGCGTTGTTTTTGATCCATTGGATGGCTCCTCCAACATTGATTGTGGTGTTTCCATTGGAACTGTACGACTCCGATTCGAACTTCTTAATATCCAGTGCTAATTTGGATTTTGTACCACGATGTATGTTTCTTCAAGATAACTTGATAGTGCAGTGTGATCAATTGGATATTCTCTTAAATTAGATCTTTGGGATTTATATGATAAAAGACGGTGGTGAGCCCTCTTTAGAAGACGTGTTACAACCTGGAAAAAACATGCTAGCTGCAGGATACTGCATGTATGGAAGTTCTTGCACGGTATGAAGCATATTTTTTCATGTATCATGATTCATAGCTCAATCTGGATATTCTTTTTAATTTTCTTTGTCACATATTTTTTCAAACAATTAACTATATAAACTTTTCTTGTTCTTCATTGTGGAAGCTTTCCATTTTCTGTTCTGACTACACATTTGTGTTTTGAATTGATATCTCTTTTCCTGGGCTAGAAAGGCAGTATGAACATATGAGCCTGCTGGCAAGAGTTACTTCGTTTATGAAATTTTACTTATCTGGACATTAATTCATTTTGCAGCTTGTGTTAAGCACAGGATCTGGTGTTAATGGATTTACTCTTGATCCATCTCTTGGGGAGTTTATACTCACGCATGCAGACATTAAGGTGAATTCCATTCCCGTACTTCTGGATATACGCGGAAGACTATTTCTTGTCCAATTTGTTAAAATGGTTGCTTATACTTCAAGAACAATATGAGAATTGTTTGAGTCACTTTTGTCATAAAATTATGCTAAAATTATAAAAATGTCTTCTACCTGCTATGGGTTGGGCGGACCATCAATCATATTCAAAATCTTGGTATATCTGTTTCTCTAAAAATGTTACTGCTCTCTCAAAAGATTATGACACATTAGTGATATTCCCATCACTAGGTACACATTGTGGCCTCTCCTGAATTCTTTGTAATTTTTTTTAATGTCTTTCCATTTTTGTCCACTATTTCTTGCAGATCTTATCTCTGTATAATATATATTACCTATTTAGTTGTATGCATGTTCATCACATTTTTCCTAATAGATAGATGCACGTTTTATTCATTGTCACTGTCTTACTTTCCCTTCCTTATAATTGTTCATATGATCTCTACACAGATACCTAAGAAAGGAAAGATTTACTCGGTGAATGAAGGAAATGCCAAAAATTGGGATGGTCCAACAGCAAAGTACATCTAACACAATGTTGTCTTCTCTCATTCCTGTTGATATATGTGTTTTGACATCCTTCAAATTCCAGGTATGTGGAGAAGTGCAAGTTCCCTAAAGAAGGTTCTTCAGCGAAATCTCTAAGATACATTGGAAGGTAGCGGATCTTTACATAGAAGTTACTTTCAGGCTTTCATTTGTTTAGTTATATTATGTGAACGAGTGGCTTGTGTGACCTTACATTGGACCGAACTGAATGGCGAAAAATGTAGCCAACCCCAAGTAATTGGGACAAAGTTGGGTTGAGTTGTTTTCATAATATTATCTACTGTACCACTAGGTTGGTCATCTGCTGCTACTAACCATCACATGGAAAATGAAAATTCATCACTCCTCTTTTTCGTTTTTTTTTCTTCTTGGTGGATTCATATGATACACAGCTCAACTTTTTATATACAGCCATCGTTGAACTCATTGCTCTAAACCTATGTTCTTTTCCATCTTTATCTAATGAAGCTGTATGTGCTCTTCTTTTTCATCCTTTTCTATTCTTGCGTGCATTTCCTAAAGGTTTTGGATGCAATGTGCGTGCGTGCGTGTGTGTGTGTGTGTGTGTTTTGGTTTCTTAGATACTATTATTGCTATTAGAATTGCTGCAGATTCCCGTTCCATTGCTTCTGAGATATCACTTATCTATTGTCAGAAGTTGAAGTAATGTGGTATTGACCGGGGGGAGGGGTTCGTATCGTTTTAATACTGGTTCTTGCATTTCCTTCTACAGCATGGTTGCGGATGTTCATCGCACATTGCTTTATGGGGGTATCTTTTTGTACCCTGCTGACAAGAAAAGCCCCAATGGAAAACTTAGGTATATTGAGTTAAATTCAGAATATCCTTTCCCTTTGAAGTTTACAAAAAGTATCAAATAGTCACTTTGATTAAATTGGAATGAAACAGGGTTCTTTATGAAGTCTTCCCAATGTCTTTCTTGATGGAACAAGCTGGAGGTCAGGCTTTTACAGGAAAGGAACGGGTAATGACATGGCAAACTTTTTGCTAATTTGACATTCAGAAATTGCTTAGCTTTTTGCATGTTATCAGTTTCAGGTCATGGAGGTCACAGATATAATTGCATATGCTTTCATCTTAGCTGTCTACAGTCTACCTTTCAAGAAAGAGAGTTAAGCAAAAAGTTTAGTTTATATAACCTATTGTCAACCATGTCTGTTCTTGGATGAACCACTTGAAGTTCTTAGGTCCTGGCAAAGTTAGTGTAGGGAGAGACTCTTCTGTCCTCCTGATTCCCAGCACACTTAAACGGGGTGAACCCTGGGATCCTCTTGAATCCTTCAATTGTGGGAGGAAGATCAAGTCAATGCCTCTGTACAAGGATGGAATCACTCTCCAAGCCTTAATAGCTAATTGTAGGGAAACTACTAACATAGAGTACACAGAGAATATTAAAATATCAATAATCCAGGACTACCCTTTCATTGATTTTTCTTGTTCTCTCTATATATAGTTACAGAAGAAGATGACCTAATTCTGAAACATGGGACTTTACCTCATAAGAAACATTAAGAATAAGAAGACTAAGCAATGTCCAAAATTATGAAACTAAGCATATTGAAACTGTGGTGGAGTGGCTTAATAACCTACTTGGTCTTGTAACTATGATCTGCAGTGATTTATTCCTCGGTCTCTTTCTTGCTCCTGCATCATTTGGTGTCTAATTTTTTCCTTTATCTTGGCAGGCACTTGACTTGGTTCCAACGAAGATACATGAGAGATCTCCAATATTTCTTGGTAGCTACGATGATGTTGAAGAAATCAAAGCACTGTATGCTGCCGAAGGGAAAGAATAGTGAGTAAGCAAGGCAAGCCTCATTCCTACATTGTAGATGTGCAGTTGTTGCCAGATTTCTACTCATATAATATTACTCTCTCATCAAGATGTAATTGTAATAAAGTTATTGTTGTTGAAGAAAAGCATGGCTGACACCTCGTTTTTCTCTTGTCTGGTAGCTTAAACTGGAAAATGTGAATTGACTTGAATAATATACGAATACACATAGACGAGCATCTACAAACACGTTATATACTTCAATCTAATATTCTTTAGGTGGAAGGCGGGAATCCACTATTCAGCATAGCTGTCTAGACCAACTGACACTGAAGCCGACAAATATAGTGACTTGCATATGATAGATTTGACCTCAATTATGTATTATGAGTCAAACATTATGATGGTTGGTTTGGTATAGTATATGATTGAAAGATGAAGATTGATCTTCATCCAAATTTGCAGCCCTTCCTCGCATATAAACTCGGGTGTACTTTGTATGTGATTCTCGTTTTGGTTCAACCCAAGATGCATTGATATAGAATAGAACAGCTTAAGTGGTGAATACCGGCTTCTAAGCAAATTATTCACAGAATATACTATTGCCATGTCACTCTTTAACATTTTCCTCTTTAAAACTGTCTCCGTGGATTAATATTATTTTCATTTATGAAATAGAGACTAATCAGTTGAATTGGTTCTTATTTGACTTTACCCACTTCTGCGGATATCTGAACATCGTTAATAGAGCTACTGTTAATTGCCTTCTACCAAGCACCATTGGCAGTACCAAGTACAAACAATTCCATTGGATATCTTTTACAAGACACAGATTTGGTGAAGATCACCATCAAGGGTAAGTTTAGTAGAGACATAGTCCCTCCGTCACAAAAAATATCATGTACATAGGGACTATAATAAGACTATGTTTGATTACTCAATGTCAAGTTTTAGAATTACAATTGGATGAACAATTTGAGTTCCACCGTATTCAATTGTTCTTCCAATTCCAAGCTCTAAAATTAAGCATCCAAACATAGTCTAAAGGTATTAGGGTAACAAGGTGAGATAGTCAATTGAAATATTAAAAGGGCATTATAGTTAAAAAAAAAAATATCTAAAGATGGTCACGGGATTGCTGCATTTTTGTCAACTCAAATGACAGTGCCTAAACATAATGTATAACTAAAGAAAACATTATAGTTGAGGGGAGTACGTTGCTTCAATTGATAGTTGAGGTGAAATTCAAATCTAATTCATAGTTGAAGGGGGTTATCTACAATTTACTCAAATAATTTACAAAATATTTTTTTAAGAAAAAATAATGCTATGTGCACCTAAAGTGTGCACAAAAAATTCTTGTTGACATTTTTTGGTTGGTGAGAAGATTTTTAAGTGGTTGAACACACAAACCAGTTAACGAATCAAAAGATGCCAACAAAAATTTTTGGTGCACATTTTAGTACACATAACATTACTCTTTAAAAAATAAAGCTATTCTTTGAGACAAAAAGTACAAATGCCCAATCAAAGTATGACATGAATACTATTCTTTTCAATTAAATTCGAAGTACAACAAATATTGTCAGAAAAATTATACTCCCTCCGTCCTGAAATTATTGTCTTGTTTGACTTTTTTTGGTCAAATAGAACATTTTTCAAACGCAAATTTAACATATATTTTTTTATTTTTTCCAAAATCATAAAACATGTAATTCGTAGTACTTTAAAAGTACTACGAATAACATGTTTTATGATTTTAGAAAAAGTAAAAAAATATACGTCAAATTTGCGTTTGAAAAATGTCCTGTTTGACTAAAAAAAGTCAAACAGGACAATAATTTCAGGACGGAGGGAGTACATGTGTTCTGTTGAGATTAACTCTTTATACAAGAGGACGAAGTATAGAAGTTTTGTCCAATGTTTGTTCGGAGTGATGAATATGAGGGTGTTTTTTTTTTTGGATAAAACTTCTACACTTGGTCTATTATACTCTTTTCGTTCCACTCAAAGAGTCTATGTTTGAAAAGTCTAATTATTAAAAGATATATTAGTGTCATTGAATTTTGTCATAATTACAAAAATACTTAAGTACAACTAATATGATTACAACACAAGTAGAGGGTAAAGATAAATTGTAAACATAAATTTTTAAAAGTAAACTCTTTAAGTGAAACATACTAAAATAGTATAGTGAACTCTTTATCTGGAACGGAGGTAGTACAAAGTATACCAAAAAAAAAAAAGTTAATCATAACAAAAAACTTGTACTACAATTTTTCTGACAAATTTATTTTACATTTAAATTTGATTGAAAAAAGGTATTAAACATGTTACACTGTGCTTAGACATTTGAATATTTTCTACACAAAGGTTAAACAAAAGAGTATTATTTGATCCCCTACCGACATCATTTACCTCCTGCGTACCCCCAAAACTCCCAACAAAAACCCATTTAAACCCACCTGAACAAATCACATTTAAGGCTTGAAAAATATATTGGACGCTCGGTCTTTAAAAAACAGAAACCGTGTTTTTAAAATTTAAGGTTCAAATATACATATATTTTATTTTTTACAAAATTGATATTTATAAAAGCTTTTTGAAAGATGTAAAATTGACACAAACAGGGAAAGCCTTAGTTAATGTAAGTGGAGTAATAAAATGAGATTTCGACTTGTTTTAAAATAAGTTGATATTAGTGTTAAATACCCATCAAGAAAATTAAAATAAATAAATAAAAAAAAAATTAGCGCTTAAAAAAAGAAAAAGAAAAAGAAAAAGAGATTATAGGGCCTTTTTGGGTTATAGGCGCTTTACTTTAAGGTTTGTTGGTAACAACTTACAAGGCTTTTGGCTTTTGCACCCTTTTTCTGGGATGTACGAATGTGACATTTTTTATTTTGCCAAAATGGACCTACCGGATTCTCCCATTCATTGAATCTCCCATTTATTCATTGGCTTACTACAGTGGAGTAGTATTACTTTGCATACCTCAGGGAATGTCATTTATAGATCTCTTCTCTCTCAACAATCATTTCTTTGCCTTTCCCTAGCTTTAATTTGGGAACCCAGTCAGGTTCATCAGCTCTTTCACTCTTGTAAGTTCTTGATTTAGCTTCAATTTTTGATGAAACCAACCTGTTGTTGATCGATTTCTCGTGAATGCTTACTGGGTTTCTTTGTTTGAGTTCGAAGTTTTTTTTGTATTTGTTTGTGGATTTTTGTGGATTTCAGTCTACTGTTATTTGCATCATCTGTCTTTGTTTGGAAACCAAGTGTTTGGTTAATTGATGATTCAGATAGCTCTAGAATGAACTGGGAGTAACGTAAAAAAGGGTGTGGTTGTTTCTGAGCTGAAAATCCAAAAATTGTCGACAGATGGCTTTGATGGAGCAATAGTTGCTGACAGAATAGGGCTCTCTGAAATGGGTTTATAGCTGAAGTTCGAAAAATTGATGGTTGGACTAGGCTTTTGAGGGAAAAGGAGAATTGGGGTTTTGATCTAAGTTACTGTGGGTAGTAATTAATGGAGGGCAATTTGACATCCGGAAGTATGATTACGGGTGGTGGTGGTGATTCTTCTTATGGAGGTCTTGATTTGCAAGGTTCTTTGAGAGTTCATCATCAGCAACATATGCCCTTTACACTCCACCACCACCATCAGTCTCATCCTAGACAGCAAGGGTCGATGGTTCCTCCCTCAATTCATGAGAATTTTCCCCTCACAATCGGAAGCATGCAAGATTCTGATCAAAATCAGATTGTTTCTTTAATAGATTTCACCAAAGGAGAAAGGGGTAAAAATTCCGCAAGTGATGAGGATGAGACGAGTTTTGCAGAAGATGGGTACGATGGTCATAACGATCCAAATAGAGGAAAAAAGATGTCACCATGGCAGCGCGTGAAATGGACTGATACGATGGTGAGGCTTTTGATTACTGCTGTTTCTTACATAGGTGAAGATGCCGCTTTGGAATATGGCAGTGGGGCGAGAAGGAAATATTCCAACTTGCAGAAGAAGGGTAAGTGGAAGTCAGTTTCAAAGGTTATGGCTGAAAGGGGTCATTATGTTTCACCTCAGCAGTGTGAGGATAAATTCAACGACCTTAACAAAAGGTACAAGAGACTTAACGAGATTCTTGGGAGGGGAACTTCTTGTGAGGTTGTTGAGAATCCGACACTCCTGGATGTGATGGATCATGTTTCAGAGAAAGCAAAGGAGGAAGTAAGAAAAATTCTTAGCTCTAAACATTTATACTATGAAGAGATGTGTTCCTACCATAATGGAAATCGATTACATCTGCCTCCAGATCCTGACTTACAGCGTTCATTGCGCTTGGCTCTTAGAACTCGAGATGATCAGGAGAACAATGATAGTAGGAGGAACCCACACGATGATCATGATGAAGATGATCAGGATGCAGAAATGGAAGATCGTGCTGAATGTGAGGAGAATCATCATCCTCTATCTGTAGATTGCAGGGGAGTATATGGGATGCCAGAGGGGTCTGCAAAGAGGATAAAACAATGTCAGGGTCATGAAGGTACTGGTTTTGGGAACTCCTTGAAATCTCTAGATTGTAACAAAACTTTCACTACTCAGCCAAAACAGGGTGGTATAAATCAGTCTTTACCTGAGAACATGAAAGCGAACCTTTTACAAGAGCAGTGGATGAAGCATCGGTCACTACAGTTGGAAGAACAGAAGTTACAACTTCAGGCGCAAATGTTGGAATTGGAGAAAGAGCGGTTCAAGTGGCAAAGATTTTGCAAGAAAAGAGATAGGGAGTTGGAAATGATGAGGACGGAAAATGAGAGGATGAAGCTTGAAAATGAGCACATAGCATTGGAGTTGAAAAGAAAGGAGATGTCTGCGGATATTAACTAGTTTGATTCAATTATTTCTAGCATAGGTTGCTTATGGTGGCGCCTGGCTTGTGCAAAGTATGGTTATATTGTTTAGTTGAGCTGCTGTTGATCTTATCCAGGGTATCTAGATTTGGACTGGAGATTTTTGGAGGTTATGCCCTTGCCTGCATATACTGTTTTTGCAGTACAAACTGTCAATGTTTTACTTGAATAAAATGTTTCTGCATCATTTCTAGGATACTATGAAAGGAGAGTGTCTTTACTTTGTGCTTCTAAAATGTATGCGTCACTGTAATTCTTAGAATGTTTAGTAGTAGATTCTATTCAGCTTGTTCAGTTGATGAAGTATCTCTATTCCTCTCTTCAGTATTACATTTAATAGCAAAGTTCAAGCTCTTTCTTGTATCTTGCGGTTGTTTGTGTGAACGTTGGTGCGATTTTCCTTGAAGCCTTAAAAAATAACACTGCAGAAGCAGGGCATAGAAGAAAGATTGACTCAAGATGTATAAAGAATCAAAAGAATACTATTTTATTGGGGGTGGGGTGGGGTGGCAAGACTAGTATGAGTGTTTTCTAAACAATCTGTTTTATCCTATCCATTGCACCAGTTATGCAATTGCTTGGTTTGCCAAATTGGGATCAACATCTCCTTTCCCTTTCCATTGCACCACTGGTTTGCCAAATGGGGTTCAGCATCTCCTTTCCTTTCCCATTGCGCCATAAATGCAATTGAGTGGTTTTCCGAAAGGGATGAACATCTCATTTCCCTTTCCAAGCAGTTGTTCTGTGTCTCTCCTCCACATTTCAACTATCAATCTCAGCAGAACCCAGTGATTGCTAAAAGTTGGAGGTCGATAATTAACCATAATACAACTTTATCTTCTCACATTCTCAATGTGTTGCAGATTTTCTTAAAGGTTTATTCTTTATGATTGAGTTGATTTTTGGCATTGGTGCCTTTCACATGATTCATCCAGAATTAAATATGCTATTTTGAATATCAAGTTGATGCTGATTGTTATTACTGCTTGTTTTGGACTTTCCAAATCGAGCATAAAAGTACTCTAGGAATTGCATTTCACAGCTTTACAAAGAGGTTCATCAACTACCTTGGTAAGTGGAGTCATGTTATGGTTACATTTATTTTGAAAGTAATGTCTGCTGGGGTTGGGAAAAACATCTTAAATGTTAACACACTAAGGTATTCAACTCTTTTAACTCCCTCACCAGGGAGGGAGGGAGGGAGGGGAAGTGCTGAATGACTTAATGGTTTGTATAGGCCGGGTTAGAAGATTTCTTAATCATTAAAGCTGCAGAAACAATGATTTAAACTCAATAAAGTCGGATAATTGAGAAAGTCGTAGGTGGGGGAGTATAGTTTTTTCCTCATGAGATGATGGAGGTTTTCCAGTTACTTCAGTTTAATATGTTCAATGTGCTAATGATTAGTAACTAATAAAGCTACATTCGCGTTGTAGGAGATTTCATGCTCATTGTTTCTCATGTTCAAGAAACAACTGATTTGAACTGCAACTTAGCATCTGAGATCTGTTATGTCTTTGCTTGAGAAGAAGGTATGGATATTTAATAATAAGAAAATGCATCACAAAGTTGTTGGAACTCTCATAACATTAGGAATTTGCGCTTCGGAAATAATGTTTCAGGTAGAATATTCTGGTTTTTTACATACCAAATGAACTTTTATGTCCTGATTTCCTCTCCACATTTTTACCACAAAAATAAGCCATATAGAAGAGAATGAATCAGTCTTTTCTTTTAGGTGACGGGTGCGAAAAGGATTAAGAAGACACGTGAATACTGTAGCGTATTATGTGAATGTCATCAATGTCAAGGAATTACAAATAGAAATTGAATATAATCATAGTGAAGCTTTTGGATTGTTCTTGTGCTTCTTTTTTCTTAACTTTGACAGCAAAAGTATTTTAATCTCCAGAATTGGCATTATCTGCAGTAGACAGTCCATCAAGAAGCCATCTTAATTTCCTCAGTCGTGAGTTCTGCATCTATGATTGGGACCAAGGCCAAGTATAAGTTGAGCTGAGTTGAGTTATGAGTTCTGCATCTACGCTAGTTTCTCTCCATGAATGCTACGTATCTAGCAACCTATGCTACCTGGATCCTCCATTTTTGCTAAAGTATCCAATTCTTATTACCTGGGTACGTATAAGGGTGTCAGTTTTAAATTACATTTCTTGGCAGGCCGGATACCCGGATCTGCACCCCTATTGGATCCTTATTTTTGAATCAGGTAACATACTCTTTTGTTTAACCTTGTAGTTTCTAAAGTTTTTCATGTTTCGAGAACAGTACCAATAAACTTTACACCAGCGGAGCCTTAGATGGGTGACATGTCATGTTTGGGCAAAGATGCAGTTATATAAGGGTTGAATTGGGCTTAGTTGATGTATTTAGGATTAGTGCTGGTCTATGTTTGTAGGTTTTTGTTACCTTTCTAGCATGAAATCATGGTTATTTAAGCTGTATAATGTATTAAGGCTGTTTTTGTTCCTAGTCCTACTAAAATTTGGTTTTCTTTATTTATGCATATACAAGTGATCCCGTCTTATTGAATTTGGTTAAGGATGATTATTGATGGTCTACAGTTGTGCTTCACTGTTCACTATTTCTTCCATTAGTCTGCTTCTATCTTAGCTCCTGCTGATTTATGGTACGCAAGTGCCTTTGTGGTGTGCATTGTTGACTTCAGTAAACTTGTTCATCGTACGAGATTTTATGAAACTATAACCTGGATATGTGGTAGATAGAAAAGAAGGGATTAACAACTTCAAGATACTTGAAGGCAGCTTAACTAAGCTCAGTAACTGCACATTTAAGAAGCTGTATAATAGTCCAGATCGAGGGGATCTCAAAGGGAAGTTCAACAAGGCTTGTTGAGATATTGATGAGGGAGATGGTAGCATATGGATTGGCTGGAGGCTGATGGATTTGCAAATTACGAGCCTAGACAGGGTTGAATGCTTGAATGGTTTAAGCAGTTATTTTAAATGTGCCCAAATAAATCAGTTTGTTGATTTCTATTTTCATTTTCTGAAAGGGGTCCATTACTTTAGGTAATTTAATTTACAATTAATGCACCTGTTGTCAAGAAGTAAAAAGAAGCTATAGATAATTTGAAACTTACTATTGCAGCTACTATTATAAGTTGAGCACCTTTTGATCCTGAAGTAAAGATTTAAGAAGCCTCACTGTGATCCATGCATATGGTATCGCTGCACGTACTTGGCAATTCAGGAGCATGATACTATCAAAGCAGTATGGTTAACATGATTCAATGTTTGTTCATGCTTTTAGATAGAGGTCATCATTTTGTTCTCAAATAATATTTGACTTCTCGACTGCGGATTCAAGGGGATTAAGGGACTATATGGCTTCATATCTGGGTGGCAAATGGCCCGACACAAGGTGGGAAAATGTATCTTAATGTAGAAAGGATATAAACCAGTTATTACAGACTTATCTGCTGTTCTTTGGCCTCCTCAAGGAGCAGGGCTTGGGGGATTCTGATATAGTGGATGAATGACATGATCAAATGTTCCAAACATACAGCGAAAGATCATTCCTATGTCTCAGAAGAATCATTCTTAAATGTTAAAGTATCTGATTGTCTATGTTGCAAATATTGCTTCTGAATTTGTGGAACAGTCAACATTAGAATAGAATTTTGCAGTTGAATTGTGATAAATATTTCTTTTTGTAGTTGTTCAGTTGGTTGTTCACTTGTTCTCAAGGCTGCATTTTGTTGGAAACATGTTATTTGTCGTGGCATTTTCTTCTCTTTATTTGCATAAGATAATAACCAAACCTTCTCTAGTTTAAGGTATCAGTATATTTTCATCCTCCGAGTCACACAGATAATAGTTTGAACAGTAGAAACATATAAATTGCAGCTGGAAGAAGTTAATACTGTAATATTTATGCTGTTGCCCTGCCGGAAGTATTATTTACTATGTATCATCAAGGACTGCCAGCACCAGAAATTTGTAACAGAAGAAAGTGTCTTCACGGATTTGCCAGAAGAAAGTGTCTTCTCGGATTCGCCATCTCTAAGTGATTGTTGAAGACATGAACTTAACTTGCATTGATACTGTAGATTATCTTTCGTGGTCACTCCGGTCCGTAGCAATGGAAAGGCTCGCTTGGAAGGTCAATCGTCTCGTGCAAACGATGGTATATGCGAAACTGCAAAACTTGGAAATCTTTGAACATTACTGATTTTCAGCATTTAATCTGTATCTCTTTTATCTCTCTCACATTTTTGTTTTTTGTTTGTTTGTTTTGTTTTGTGCACCTTAGTTGGATTAAAGTGTGTATCAAAGACATGTACATAATTAGTTAGGTCCGTATACATTCTTGCTCTCTTTAGTCACCTTGTCTATAGTGGACTGAATCTTGGTTTTACTTTTCTTTTACCTATTTAGATTGAGACTTCGGTATATGTAAACTATTGGTTACAATATACTGTAAGTCTGCCGACTCTGCTCATTGTCCCCTGGAGGTCACAGGTTCAGACTACGAAAACAAATAATGTTTTTAGGCCCTTCTTACTCCTCGCAACGGCGGGGAACAACGTATACCAGAATGTTCATTGGCTAGAAAACTACCATTATCAAAGTGAAGGGTGATTCCAAATAATCCTTGAAAGGACTTCTGATATTTTGGTCAGTCAATATGATCACTCATTAGAAGCACTATCTCAAGACACTATGAACAAAGAGATCTGCATAGTTCTATTGGCACCATGTTCTTATACCGGTTTCACATATCAATGCATTATAGGTGACTTTCCTGTGAGCTACTTCCAAAATCTTAAACAAGGAAGCCCCAAATTGTTTCTGTTTTGCTCTCTTTTTTTTTTTTACTTTTTTTTCTTCCTAATCTCAGTTTACGAAGCAGAGGCTACAATGAGACGAACAAAAAGAAAATAAAAATAGAAATTGACTGTAATTGCAGTGAGCTTTTGGGTGGTTGTGTTTCTATTTCTAGATTTTAGCCACAAAACATTATTTCATTCTCTAGAATTAACATTATAAGCAGTAGACAGTCCATCGGGAAGCCCTCTTAATTTACTTAGTCATGATTTCTGCACCTGTACTAGTTTCTGTATATGTATGGTACATATTTAGCAACAAGTAGGATCCTCACTCCCTCTTGTATCTCATCTCAGTTTCTGGAGTTTTTTTAGTTCGAGAACAGTAGCAAGAAATTTGAAACATGGCCATGTTTGGAGAAATATACAGTTATATTAAGGTTTGAATTGGGCTTACTTGATGTATTTAGGGTTAGTGCGGATCTTGGTATATACTATACAGGTTCTTGTTACTTTTTATATTCAGGATTCAGGAGTCATGGTTCTATTATCTGTATTTTGTATTACGGTTATTTTAGTTCTTATTACCATAAAGTTTGGTTTTTCCATGCATATACGATTGATCCTATCTCATTGAACTTGGTTAGGGTTGATTACTGAAGGTGTAAAGTGGTGTGCTTCAGTGTTTAATTACTACTGTATTAGTCTGCTGTCATTCTTTCTAGCTTCTGTCAGTTATTGTCATGTCTTGTGCATTTTATGGGAACTTATTCATTGTAATATGGATATGTGGTAGCCATGCAGAAAAAGAGGAATTAGCAATTTCAAGATAGTCATATGTAACAGAACTAAGCTCCGTAACTTCATGACGCTAGATGGGGCTGCTGGATCAATGTTGGAACATGGTTTAATTAAGCAGTTAACCAAAAGCTTTGCCGGAATGCAACGCCAGCTTATTCAATTTACGAAGCAGAGGTTGTATATATAGGTTCCAACTTGTATTGATATTTAATTCATTTTCTAAAGGTTGGTCCATTACTTATTTTAGGTACTCCATTTAACAGAGAATGATCCTGTTGTCAAGAAGGAAATATAAGTATATTTGAAACTTGATATATATTGCAGCTACTATTCTGAAGTCGCCGGCCATTTCGTGATCCTGAAGCAAAGCCTTAAGAAGCCTCGCTCACTATGATCCAAGCATCCATATGGTGTGGCTGTACGTACATACTTGTTGGCATTAATTTCTGGAGCCTGCTGATATTCTCAAAGCAGGTCCGTCCGTATATATGGGTGGTATTGGTTGTAACATGATTTATTTTGTGTGACGGTGGGAGTGTCTTAATTATATAGTATTTAACTTTTCAAATGGGACTCGATGGATGGATCGGAGGGAGTTTATGGTTGGTATCTGGGTAGCAAATGGCTCGACACTATATATATATGGATAAAGGTTTGAACGAGTTAATCCAAGTCGAGGATGGAATTAGATTTGATGACTGAGACAGTACTCACTACCTTTTATCTCATTACAACTTTAAATAAAATTTCGGTTCTTTTTTTTTTTTTTTAATTAGACCACAAGTCTAATTAAGGGCTGATCAGACTGGCACATTCCTTAATGAAGAATTAAATTTGTTTTCTTGACGTACCTTTCAAAGTCAAAGGTTACTACTATTAGCTAGGCTAGTGAAGGTCGTCTGCATGAGTTAAAGCATTTTGGAGTTCATGTACGTACAATATTATTCAGAAATTCTCTTGTTGTAACTTTAATTTGAAATCCTGATATCATTTCATTCAGTTCGTTCGGCCTTCAATAAAATTGGAGAATTTAATTTGTATTCTTTGTAGGTATTCATGAGTTCGGCCTTTCAGAAATATATATGTCTCAGACTTAATTATCTGCTATTCTTTTTTTTTTTTTTTTTGCCTCGTAGACGAGCCATTTTCGATAAACACACGTAGAGTGGGCTGGGCTGAATTTTAGTTTTTACTTTTTACGTACCTCTTACAGTTAGTTACAGTTGAGATTTGGGTAATATATCAAAACTAAACTCTCGTGCGTTACGTAAAAAGTGTGCTTTGGAATTGGAGGCCGCCACATATTTGAACTATGCAGCAATTAAATTAAATTCCCTAGCTAGCTACTTGTGATCTGCAGGAGTAGTGTTCACATACTTGGAAACGATTGAACTATATAAATAAATGATCTCTCGTCTCGGCTTGTGTTGACCCTTTTGGACTCTGTAATCACAAATTTGAACTAGAGAAATAAAGAATTCCCGACCCTAGCTTGTGCTATCTATCTATCTATATATATATGAAGATTGATTGAATCATCACCTAAACAATTTCTCTGCTTACAGACTACTTTTTTAAAGACGTCCGTCTATTAAGTCGGCCTTCCGTTCGGCTAGAAAACTACCATTATGGGATGGGAGTGAGGGTGGTGATTTCAACTAAGGATTTTTGATATTTTGGGCAGTCTAAATAAATGAAAGAAATAAAAACAAAAAAAATAATCTTATCCAATCCGTTAGGTTTGGATATATATATATATATATATATATATCGCATAACCGAAGTGGACGTGAGTAACAAAAAGTAGTCGACACAAAAAGGTCGGACCTGAGTGTTTAGCCCATTTTTATATATACTCCTTCATTTCCTTCCGTACCTAAATTATTGTCTTATTTTATCCGTATGTATATGGATTAAGAAAAATAATTATTAATATTGATATAGTGTACTCCTATAATGTTCATATGCATTTGATTCATAATTAAAATAGGAAGAAAAAGTAATAGTAAAATGATAAAAGTAATATCATTTCAAATAAAATAATTATTTAAGAATATACAAAAAATAAAAAATAATAATTTAGGGACGGAGAAGGAGGGAGTATAATTTTTAAAGTAATTTATTTTGTTTTGTTATTACAGCACCTTTCATTACATGCAAATCTCTCTGGGAATGTGGACTGTCTTTGATAGGCGCGGGTTGGGTGGGGCCGGTGGGGGACCACCTCGGCTCAGACATGTTGATACTAGTGCTGAATGTGGGCTTTTCTAGTGCTTCATTCTGTCCCATTATTGGGTCCACTTATAGTGACCCAATTCTTAAACTATTTCACAGGCCTTGTTCGTATCTCCAATTTACGGACCGATAAGTTTTGAAATTTTTCTTCATTTACAATTTTCAAAAGTTCACTTTTTAATGTAATCCATTTTATAAATAAGAATGAATGAATTATTTTCCAATACAAATTTATTCAGTTTCGTATTCATTACACAGTTGTATATATTTTGAAATTAAAGAATTTCCTATTTCTACACAAGTACTTACACAACATAGACCTAAGACCTAATATTGATAATTTCACTTTACACCCTCAATGTCTACTTTAATACTTTCATCTTTAATATTGAGTAATGAATGTTAGAGCAACAAAATTAGTTTACACTATCTCAAAGGGGTTATAAATTATAATTTATTAATGCATTAGTAGTTGTACTGTATAACACTGCAATGCATGCTATAAATTAAACATATAGATAAATTATGTTGCTCTAGTATTTTCTTAAAATATTACATACACACACATATATATAATTTTATAATCACATTATTCGTAAGTTGACTTAGAGCTAATTAATTAGCTTGTAATGTGAACAAGTGCCGTAAAATCTCGAATTTAAACTTTTGACAATTCAGGAAAACTGAAGACGTGTGTGCTTACAACCTTAGCTAAGGTGGATCATTTTAATTAAGCATAATAATAAGGTTTTAAGGCGCTTTAATAAATTATTTTATATTTTTAAAAGTTTCAAAGTTGAAGTCATCAAAAATAAATAAATAAATAAGAAGAGAAAAGAGATAGAGATGGAGATGGAGATGGAGATAGAAAACGTCACAAGGGCACTCACTATGCACAGTGGTTGAGGGGAGTAAATAAAAACGGATGTTGAGGATAATATAAAAACCATTTTGATGAGTCACATTCAATAATTGGACTTCAGTACTTGAGTTATCACACTCTTATCTCTATGCTTATGGTTACGCTCACTGCAAATTTGTTTTGACTCACAAAATTCTTTCTTGTGGACCCCATGAGAATGTTGATTTTAATTTTAATTGCCCCTTCTCTTACTCCTCCTATTATTATCTTTTCTTTTCATTATTATGCTTGTTTATTTATTAATCTTGTACGACGTCTGACTGACTTGGTAAATACGTATAACTAATTTATATCCGTATATATTAAAATATATTCATAGAAATGTTTCTTAAGAAGGCGTAAGTAACCGTGTGAAACAACGTAAATATTCTAAATAAAAATAGCAAAAAAAGTTTTACCAAGCACTTTGTTAATTGGGTTAATTATAAAAGAAAAGAAAAGAAAAGAATCGAGGATTGCATAACTATTGCCAGGTAAACTCAAGGGTTAAACCACATGGATGACACATGATATATGTTCACACTCACATGGCTACCATGTTCAATTAAACCTTTGTCTTGTAACTTTTCCATATGGGCCATCAAAGTTGAGATATGAGACAGCTCATATTGGACCATGTTACTATCCTCAATTCTCAACTCCTTGCTCCTTTTTCATCTCCCCCATCGATTAATATACATTTACCAAAATAATAATATTCTGCTGATAAAACGAACTAACTTTTAACGAGATTTAATTTACGAAGCAATTCTAGATTTTGTTCAAAAATGATATACTCCCTCGATCCGTTTCACCCAAATAGTTCACATTTGAAAATTTTAATTATTAAGAGATATGTTAGTGTTGTTGAATTTGGTTATAATTACGAAAATACTTAAGCAGAATCAAGATGATTACCACACAAATGGAGGGTAAAGGTAAAAGATTATTAAAATTGTAAGTATAATTTTTTAAAAGTAAACTCTTTAATTGAAACATCACAAAATAGTACAGTGGACTCTTTACTTGAAACAGAGGGAATATCATCTTTACCAGTGTTAAATATCATACTTGAATACCATTGGTCGTGTTCTTAGTACATTTAATTGTGTGTCATCATGAAATTAATTAAAATTACCCAAAAGAAGCTTGAATTGAATTTGGTTCATGGGATTCAATTTGACATTTTAGTAGAGTGAGTAGGAGAATAAAGATGAGGACCCCTTTACAATAACTGCTTAGTGTCGAATGATATTTTAAATTTAGAAAGAAAATAATGATGGGTATTTTGAAAAGTGCCTGTGTGATGCCTAGAGGAAGAGCTCACAGCCCTTCCCACATTCTTTTCACATCTTAATGTCTCCCATTTATGATAATTGTCCGATGGACGGCATATTGCGAAAATTCTCCCTCCCCCCCCCCCCTCTCCTTTTATTTGGAGGATGTTACGATTAGCCCTCACCTTTTTGAAAGCCGTTGAAATATGTTAAACTTGACATCTCACACTTCATGAAAACTCAATTTTACTATTAAGATTAAAAAAAAAAAAAAAAAAAAAGTCTACCATTAAAATTCTTAATACTTGTTTAAACCTAAAACCTAAGCTTCTTAACTTTTCATGATTTGCCTTTTTCTTGTAAAACTAAAAGTTCATCAATGATTTTGCCCATTTTTGGGAAGATGAAAAAGCTTATAAATGACTTTTTTTTTTTGTGAAAAAGCAAAAGATTTTCTAGTCTACTCTAAATATGTATGTATTCACAAATTGCACACCATACTATAGGTCCATTATATTTTAATTTCATGGGGAGTAATATATATATATATATATATATATATATTAGGATTGGGAGAAAGTAAAACAAAGTTTTTTTTACAGATTAGTTAAGAGCAACTCCAACGGGTTGCTATTTTTGTGCCATCCCACCAAGTTAGTGCAAAATCTTCCACCAATGGTTGCTTTATCCCCTATGCTATTTTGAAGCAGCCTGGTTTTCACGTCATATTTGGTGAAGCATTGTTGCTGCGCTATCTTCCTTTCTCTCTCTTTTTTGTTTTGTTTTTTTTTAATATTTTAATTGTATTTTAAAGTATTTTGTTTTATTATGTAATTTTAATGCATATTATTTAATTTAATATAAATTATATTATAAAAAATAAAATATACTATTCAATAAAAGACATATTTGTTTTGCTAATATATTAACATAAATTTAATGAGATAAAATATATATTTTAAATAGAATAATAAAGAATATCTTTAAAATATTTTTTTCAGTGTAAAGTTTGAAGTAGAATGATTGAAGATGGTGAAAGATATTTGGTGCAAAAATTACACTATTATAGTGGAATAATGTATTTTTGCACCAAATGGTTGGAGTTGGCCTATAAGGAAGTATAGTAGTGGGTTGAATGTGAAAAATACTCCCACATGACATAACAGTAGACGAAAAATAAAAAAAAATGATGATTGAATTATACTAGTATAGATTGATTGTTAAGTTACCTTGTTTCCTATGGCAGAAGGAGGTAGTAATAAAGTAGAGGAAAAAAGATGAATGATGAGGTAAGGTGCACGTTTCAACAATTATTAACATTTGATTCTCATTAATTCTTTTAAGCTTAAAGGGTACGGTTTTCAAATCCATATGTTAATTAATAATGGGAATCATTAGCTAGCCAGCCAGCCAGCCAGCCAGCCCAGTACTACTATAGGTTCGTTCGTTCAATTTCTGCAGTCGAAATACTCTATTAATTATTCCTGTAATAAGAAATTATAGATTACATATACATATACTCCATGATTCTTGCTTGAGCTTGATGTTAAAAAAATACGGGTTTTTTTTTTTTTTAATTTTGAATTTCTATAGTGACGTTGACATGCCATCTTCTTCCAACTCACCTTGGTATAAACAAAAAATCATAGCCTCCTGGTGAATTTTTTAAAGTAGAATAACCTCCTCACATGTTTTTTTTTATTCATCCTAATCATACCACTTGAGTTTTTACCGGCCACCTAATTAATGATTTAGTTTTAAAGTTTAAAACTTGTGAGTTTCATTTCCTCTTCATACAGTAATATGAATGCACAATCTAAAATTTGACACATCCTGCAAATTGTGTACGTGGTCCAGATGATAAACTACTGATTGGAAATAATTTTTATTTTATTTTGTAACCAATATTAACTAGAAAGAAATTAGTTCCCCAAGGATAAAAAATAGGGCAAAATTCGGGCGGGTTCCTTCTAAACAATTTTCATTAGTTAAAGTTTACTATAATTGTTTTCAACTGAAAAAGGACATTTTTTTTGCGAAATGTCATCTATGCCTTTTAAAAATACAGAACAGTGCACGCTATGCATCGGAAGCCCATATTGGGCATCGCAAGCACAAATACCTTTTTCACTTGCAATGTACCAAAAAGATGAAAAAAAAAAAAAAACCTTTTTTTGACTACAAAAACATATTAAACACGTACCCCGATACATCGGTTTCCAACTACAAAAACAAAAAGAAAGATCAGGCAATTCAAAAAAGCAAACAACATCAAGAAATATAGGACGATTTGAAAAAGCAGGTAAAAATGTCTTCGAAACCAGAACATAGCACCAGAACAAGGAAAACACAAAAACATGAAGTTGAAGAAGTTTCAGGTACGTAATACATTTAATTGATGTCCTTCCCAAATAGATCTGTATACATTTGTATAAAAAATTTGTTTTTGATGCATCGCAATACATTATTTGAAAAAACATGGTGTCGGGATACTAAAAAATGTTGTATCGCGTTCACTGAACAATGAAAACAGTGTTTGTAGGGTTTTAAATTTTGAGCATCCCGATGCATCAATTTTGTGCATCGTGACCCATCATTTTTGTGCATCGGGTACAGGATGCATAAATTTTGATGCATTAATGCTACACCCTGTTTTACTTCTTTTTGTAATTCTTCAATTTTGTGACTGTAATCACAATATACATGTTATGCAGCTACTATGACTAAAAATCCTGCTAGGATTGTATACAGATCAAATATGCCAAGCCTCATATGCCAAAGTAAAAATATCAAATTTAGGGATGAGCATAAAACAATACTAAAGAAAACACTTTTTTTGTACCTCATAAGGAGCATAATTGCTGATGATGTTATTCGCAATCATTGTAAGAAGAACGATTCGATAATAAGGACTATTGCCAAATTTATGTCAAGGGGCACCAATGTTTTCAGTTTGGGAGGAAAAGTATGAAGCTTCAACTAATAGATGCGAAGCTCATATTCGGCATAAATGATGGAGATGAGGATATAAACATATCGTTTTACAAATTGGATAGCACCGATTTTCTCCAAAGGTGCTTTCCGGAAAAAATGTCAAAGGAATGAAAGAATATAAGATTGAAGCTAAAGTTGGTTTTTGATAGAATTAAAAGAAATGATAGAGAGTTTGGATCAAGTAGATATCGAATGCGTCGCTGGATTGATGACCCTACTTGTTCTCGCTACCTTGCTGGTTACAACCAAAACATCCTAATACCGTGGGCCTACACAAGCCTTGTGCCTGATTTGAACACAATATCAACGTACAACTGGTCAAAAACATGTCGTTGATTTGTTATTGGAAAGCTTAGAAACTACATCTGATGACCACCTAGAGAGATGCGTGATGATGCTGCCGGTAACTTTAAGTTCATTTAGTATTGTTATATGCAATTATTGAGTATGATGCATTTTAATTTTATCATATTGAATTTCACTATGCAGTATTGGTTGTGCGAGAAGAGTAAGGTTATACAACCGACTCGCGATACTTATATCCCAAGTTTTGTGAATGAGATTTGAGGGCACTGTCAAGCGTATTGGATGAATCCAATATTGTAAGCATCATGATAATTCAGGTGAGTGGATGCATAAAAATTGAACATTATTATTATATTACAAATATCAAAATTACACTTGCATGCACATAAAGGTATGCATCGCAATGCACAATTTGTACTAAATTTTTTGTGTATCACGATGCACAAACCTTATTTTCGATACACAATTTTTAAACACTATTTTTTATTTTTTTCCCTGGGTTTTGCAGAATTTTGATAATGTTTTCAATATAACAACAAATGATGAAAAAGAACTGCTTTAGGAAAAGAGAAACAATGACGTGTAAATTCTTGGTGAGACCTCTGTGGATGATCAACAAGATGCTACAGCTGCACTCAGGGGATCACCAAATAAGATGGGTGGGGTAACTGATACGGTTGCAAGTGAATATGTGACTCAAACAAAAAAAATAAATCAACTAGAAGGTGTGAGTCAAACAATTAAGCAAGCTACAATTGAAAAAAAAAAAAAATCAGGAGGCCAAAAAGGACTAAACTGAATAGGAAGATGAAGTACAAAGAGTCCAATAGAACAACAATAGTTATTGATTAGATATGTTTCTTAGTAATTAAACTTTTTAGATACAGTTGTGGTGTAATACTTTCTAATATTATTTGAATACATGTAAATATTTGAATACATTTTCTGGTGTTTTAATACTAACTGATAATTAATTATACAGTTTTATGGATGTGTGTAGATAACATTGCCCATTATCTTTTTTTTTTTTTTTAACAGTTCAACAAAAAGTGATGTTTGTTGCATCGCGATACACACGATGCACATTTTATATGCACAAAATTATACTTGATGATGCACAAAAATAACCCTCTTCACGATGCTCCAAATTATAATGAAAATAGTAATGTTATAATTAACGATGCACAAAATTATTCTTGACGATGAACATTTCTTACAAAAAATTATACTGAAAAACTGTACTGCTATACTTGACGATGCACAACATTATATTTGACGATTCTCATTACTTGACACAAAAATCACAAATTACATTGATGATACACACTTTATACCTGACGTGGCAAACGATGCAAATTTTTTAACACAAAAATCACAAACTATATTGACGATGCACATTGCACACATATAACGATGCACAAAATACACTTAAATAGCGTAATATGTTGATACAGGGGCAATTTTAGAATAAATAACTAATTTATCACTTGAAAGAGACTTAAGCGAATGAAAATAAATAGTATATTGGACTTAAGTGAAGGGAAAATATTCCACAAAGGTACCAGCCTGCAATTTTTTGTAAAAAATAAAATCTAATTGATTGACTCGATTGTTGGTCCACTACTGAGTTCATATGTGGAACAATTTATTTAGCTGGTTGTGATTCTTAACAGATACAAGTTCTTTTATGCTATCGACAGACTCTGTACCACCAACATAAATTAGTATTAAAGTCAATGTTGTTTAGGAAGACTTCGAAATTCAATGTGAAAAAAAAAAAAGAAAAAGAAAAGAGTTGTTTGGGGACACTCGAGACCTAATGTTAAAAAAAAAAAAAAAAAGAGTTTATTGAAGTGGGCTCACGTTCGAGGTGTCCGCACACCATGGTCTAAAAGAGGAAAGAATGAACTCGCCGAGAAGAAAAAGATAATGAAGCACCCTTTTAAATAAAAAAAAAAAAAAAAAATAAATATGATAATGTAGCAAACAAAACACAAGTGCCTAATAAGTTAGAAGTCAGATTTCATCGAAACCCCATAGCTTCAAAGGGATGAAATTAGTTCCTTTTGGTTTTGAACCTGTTACAATGACATCCTTTATAGTAGGGAGTATTAACTTCTCGGACATTCCTTTCATGAAATGATATTTCTCGTCAACATTTTCATTTTTTTTTTCCCTCTAAAGACCAAACTTGTTTGGAAATTAGAATTAGTAACTCATTATGTGAGGTTTAGCCTCATGCCATGACTTCAAACTCATACTCAGTTAGCTAAATTGTTAATTAATTCCATTAGGACAACATGTCATATTGCTTTCATGGCAACCCTTAGCACCAATCTCAACGATGAAAATGTAAAAAATGAAAATTCAAAGTTTTGCTTGTTTAAAAAATGAATGTAAATTCATATTCAAACTCGATTCCCTGTTGCAATAAATGCGGCTAAGTAAGTTTACTTGAGCTCGATAGAAAGTCAACTTATCAAGCTAGACAACAGTTAATATGTGTCCTTGAGATAAATGATATAATTATGATAAGATACTTAATAAAGTGGAAATAATAATTACATTTATTTTTTCGATTTTACAACTCATTTGTGATTGTAACATTGCAGACAAGCTTTTCACATTTAATTGCATGAATTTTCCACCAAAGGTTTTACGATTGTACGCAATGATAGATCGTCACGGGTATTATTTATTTTTTAAAATGATAGGGATACAACTAATTTTTATAAATTTCTCATATAAATTTATGTATCAAGCATGTGATGGATTACGGGTGACATCACATGTTAAGTCATGTAAAATCTAACTAGTTACATGTTTGTCACCTAAGTCGGGATGAAAAAGTTATACAATTTTTTTGAATCCATATCACTTTTTTTTTTTTTCTTTTTGTCTTCCACGAGGTGTGTTAAAACTCAAAATCATAGTATTTAGTTTGAGACTAGTCCCCACTTGCAATACTAAGCCTGGTCCAAAGAAATTTCTTTTTTATCCATAAATGTCGGTGTGGCGTTTCATTGAAGGGATGTGTTGTGTCCTTTAGAAACTACAATAGTAGTAGTGTGTTTTAAACCAATTTTTGAGGGGTCTAACTGAAAACTATCTTAATACTTTAGTTCAAACTAAACTATAAAATATACAGTATTTTTTGTATTTTGACTTAAAAATATATAGAAATCTATTGTTTCACAACAACTAATAAAAAGAGCAACTTCATTATTTAATTAAAAGAATACGTAAGAAAGCCCATATATTATCACTTTCAAAAAAATTTGGCTTATATTGTATAAGAAAATTTGAAAACGATGACAATGTAAAATTGAAAAATTAAGTGGGCGCCATAAGTTGTTTATTACTCCCTTCGTTCCAGGCAAAGAGTTCACTTTTAATTTTTTGGATCAACATAGTTAAAGTTTGACTGATAATTAACATATATTTATTTATTTATTTTTACAAAGTTATAAAAGTTGTAATCTATAGTATTGTTAATGTAGTTTTTAATTAATAAATTTTTAATTTCTAAAATATAAATAAAGTATATAAAATTTTAATTTAATTTAATTATATGTTAACTTTAAAAAAAATTTGAACACTTCGTTTGGAATGGAGGAAGAATTATTTTTCTTTCCTTTTTTCTGTTACATGGGATAGAAAAGGTTCTACGCAACAGTACAAAAAAGAGTCCAACTTGTGTAATCCAACCAAAAAAAAGTAGCTGTATAGCAACGGGATATATATATATATATATATATATATATATGGGTCTTTTTTATTTTGACCGTTCATAGTATTTACCGAGTCACGTCCGGATTCATTTGCAATATACAGTTTGTAAGCAAGGGACCCACTTGTATGACTGTCCGAGCCTATCTTGTAAGAATTGTAAATGCCAACTTTTAACAGCATTCCCCATTATCACGATGCTTCTATCCATTTTTTTGTAAATATTTAAAGATAAAAATATGTATTTTCTTCGTTCTAAAATAAATATTTACTATTGATTATATACGAATTTTACTAAAAGAGTTAATTTTTTTTTATTTTAATACCCTTAAAGTATTATTTTATGATGTTAAATCAATGGATGGTCTCTCTTCAGTTTTTATCGCACAATTACTAAAAGTATTATAGATAATTTTCTTAAAAGAGGTCTTTAAAAAATAAATTATGTAAGAGATACTTATTTAGGAATGAAGGGAATACTCTCTAATCTCTCCCTCCCTATATTCTAGGTGTTTGACTTTGCAACTTAATGATTTAATTTGGAGATTTTGTATTTTTTTTCTCCTTTCATATAAAAAAAATATAGTTTTGACCTTTTTGGTCAAGTTGATTAAAATTTAATCAAAAATTTGATTGTTTTTGAGGAACTACAAAAATTGTTATTGATAGTATATTTACTATTGTATTAATGATTAAATTTTTATTACGTAAGAAATAATAAGTGTGCGTTAAAATAATAATATGTTATTGTCTTAGGTTGATTTTTTAATAAGAAAATGAAGCTATATTTAGGGTGGAGAGAGTATAATGAATGAAAAAAGAAAAAGTGAGCGGGAAAATAGAGAAGAAGTTGGTAGGATATAAAAAAAAAAAAAAAAAAAGAGAGAAAGTCTTAAATCACAAATTAAGCTATTAAATTGTGAAAAGAATGGTTTTTATGAATAAAATTTATAAAAGCTTACTTGCCTTTATCAAATTTTAACAGTTACAAATAATACTTCTTCCATCCCAAAAAAGTATTCTCACTTTTTATTTTGATTTGTTTTTTGGAACAAAAAATTGTCTCATTTCTAAGTAAAACATAGTATAATATTAGTGTAATTTAAATAAGGTGGGAACACCAATTAATTGAGGTTGACTTGAGTAAAACAGCTTTAGTCACTTAAGTAAAATGTCTTGATTTTAAACATTATGTACGTAGAAAACTTCTTTGGAAAAGGTTCCTAGCTACTTCTAGAGACCAATAGTACCTCAATTAGTATTGAATTTTCAGATCTGAGTATGTGTACAAACAAGTAAAGCTTCAATTTTAAAAAATTAACTTGTCAAATATAAATACTTTTTTTTTTTTTTTAGAATGAAAGGAGTAGTATTTTTGTAGTATCCCAATTTTATTATATATATTTTTTGTATTGTTTATGTAGTTTCAAATATTAAAATTGTATTCCTTAAAATATAATAATAGTAGGTTAGAATATTAATTAAAAAAAGTAAACTGAATAAATGGAGTGAGTATGTAGAATACGGTATGTAGAGAGAGGGGAGGAGGGTATTACGGTAGAATTGAAGGCGTATACGGAGGTGGGATTGAATAGTGGGGAAAGCAAAGCATCTGTAACAGCTAGAGAAGCCAATTGCCAGCGAAACAGAAACTGCGCCACATAAAATAAACCCACCCACCCACCCACCCATCCATTTTATTATTTGTTTTCTATCACCAATTTTACTTTACATAAAAACAAGTAATCCTAATCATATATATTATCACATAGGAGTATATCTAGTGAGAAAAAAATACGTAAAAAATAAAAAAGAAATCTGCCTGCCTGCCTGATAACTGTGCTTTCTAAAAAAAAAAAAATTACTCTGGTTCGTTTTCACTATTAAAATGGATATTTATGTTTATAATTAATTGAGTTGGATACACTTTTAATACTGTATTAATTAAATTGATTCGAACACAAAATAAGGAGAAAGATAGAAAGAGAAGGGGTGGGTGACTACTGTTTTCATTATCAGTTACGTACCATTCACTCGCCCCCGCCCCTAATTTCTCTCTCTCCTCCGCAACAAGATAGATTAATAAGCGGTGCCCATTGCCTCTTTGATGCTTACCTACCTTCCCTCTCCATCTCTTTCTCTCTTTAAATTTACCTTTATACCCTTACGTAAACTTGTGATTTGCTTACATTTGTTTCTTAAGTTGACCAAATTAGCCCCAAATGATTGATTTGCCTAGTTTTCCCTTTTATTTTATTTATTTATTATCTACATTTTTCATTTCTAATCAAGATTGTGGGCTATACCATTATTGATTGCATTAGTGACACACACAAAGTGATACAGGTGATCTCAACTCAACTCAACTCGTGTTAAACAGATATCGTCCTCTTTTAAAATGAATATTTATCATTAGTTTTGTAGAAGTTATTTTTTTAAAATAATTTTAGTATTGACTACTATTAATGTCTATAGCATAACACTATACCTGCATACTAAGGTACTTCATTCGTCTCAAAATGAGTATATCTTTTTAGTGTTTTACAAAAATAAAAAAAGTTAATTTTTAGTAGCTAGCGCATATACATGAATGTCCTTAATGTATAACATTGCATGTGAACACTAAGAGCAAATTTTTATTTAGTAAAATAATACAAAAATAAAAACTCATATTAGACAAAAAAAAATTAAATATAAACATTTATTTTGGGACGGAAGGAGTTTTATAGTTGATAAAGACGAGATTTAAAGAAGAACACTCATTTTGAAATAAAAAAATTAAAAAAAAAAGAAAAACTTACTTTAGGATGGAGACTTTTTCATAGTTAGATTGCATATATAAATTTTGTTTAAAGGTGATTAAAAGATTTTGAGCATAGTCTAAAACTAATTCTAATACTCCTACAAATTAATTACGCTTAGAAATATTATATCAAAAGATTTTGCCTGTATTAAAAAATAAAAAACAAAGAAGAAGGGTATGCTATTATAATTTATTTATGATATCCCCATGTTCTGTATTATCAGGCCCGTATTCTTAGGGAGTTAATATAAGCGGGTAATTATTGTTGATAAGTTCATTTATTGACATATTGATTGAGATTTGAGGGTCCACTTCTTTGCATAATTATTTTCTTCATGGTCCCATTTATTTATTTATTTTATCTTTATCTCTGTAACTTGCAAGTTGGTGTAGTAATTTGCAAAGCATATATATATATATATATATATATATATATAAATATGTTAAGAAGAAAAAGAAAAAGCCAAAGAAATTAGGAGATGAGGCTCTAGCTAGTTAATTTTGTTACACGTTAGTAGTAATATTTTGAAGGGTCATATTACTCCATGGAATTTCTACAACCATTTAATATGGTAGGTTGCAGCCTAACTAAATATGTCACTATTTACTCCCTATTCATAAATGAGTTAGCCTAATACTAATACTAACATGACCCCGCATCTATATATCTATATATATATATATATATATATATATATCACAAATGGATCCCACTTTAATAGAGACCTAATTAGTTTATGCAAATAATTAATTAAATACTGTAGTAATTAATATGCATGGTTTACATATATATGCATGTAGTTTTAGTTTTAGGCCATCACAATATTAATTTTGTCAACCCAGCTAAGTCTAAGTCGCAATCGATGTAGGTCCCTGTTTGGTTTCGTGGTTGTAAAAGGACCACACTCCCTACGCAACTTGAAAACAAAATGGTTATTTATTTATTTTTTTTACTTTTCGTTTCTCAAAAAATTAAATATGTTCAAAGTAATTACATACATAATAGCATAACCAAGTAAATTGAATTAATGTACGTATAACTGGATTTTATTCTTCATTTGAGGATTAATTAGTTTGCCTTGGATGACAAAATTAAAGATTGAAATCAGAATGAATCACCTTGAATAAATGTCTATTATTAGTTTTTTTACTAAGATTAAATTTTTAATAGCACATGTACATAAAAGTCCTTAATGGTGTTATATAACATTAGATGTTCCTGCACACTGAAACATGATATGTGTCAATGATAAAATTGGTATGCTTATAAAAAAAATACACACTCATTTAGGAATTTTTTTTAAAAAAATAAAAAAATTGAATATATATATATATATATATATATATGTAAACTTAACATAAATTTGTTTTACTATTCAAAAAGTGCACTATTCTATTTTGAGATGATTTAATTCAAGAGTCCACTTTCAAAAATTATGTCTACAATCTCCATAATACCTTTCAACTTTATCTTTCCCATATCCCATATACATTTTGGCTATGCTCAATTTTTTTTTTTTTTTTTATAATTATGACCAACTTTAATATTATATTATATCCCTTAAATATTAGAGTTTTCAAACACGTACTATTTAAGTGAAACGGATGCTTATTACTTAAAAATTAAAATAGAGAAAATGAAAAAGTTTTGGAATATGGTATGAGAATTCTATTTTTCAACAATGTCACCTCACATAGTACTTTTTATTTTTTATATAGTATATTTCCTATGCGATAAAGTAGAATTGTTTGATTAAAAAGTAGAGTATTAGTAGTATTTTTTTATGAGGTTATTCACTTCACCAACTATGACTGAAATGAGTCCAAATTTATGTACCATAATATAATATGCGGAAAATTATTAGCCGGTTCCTTTTTAAAGTTTTTAACCTTTAAAATTTATAATTTTTTTTAACCTAAAAAAAAGTATTTTTATAAAATTATTCCTAAAATACTCACGGTTCTTCTATAACTGTTCCTAAAAAAACTTTAAACTGTCACCACAACTCATAATTCATATGAATAATGGTTGATATGTTTTTGGCTACTTGTCTTGCATAAGAATAAGTTTTGCCGGTGAATTGCTTCAAAATGTGGAGACTCGTGAGAGGGGAATGCTTGGCGATTTCTCAGTTATGCGATTGTAATGTCTTCTGTGAGTTTAATTTGCCAGGATAACAATGGATGTAGATGTATTATGTATTTTCTGGTTTATTAATCGTATTCATACTTCCTTTACTATGAAAAACAACAATCATAGGCCTTTGAAGTGATTTTTTTTATATTATTATTATTCAATCCAAAGTGGAATGAAACCTTTTTTCAGCAGGTTACACAGTTCATTCTCACAAGCATGAATGAATCCCGATGCACTGTATTTCGATGCCCAATTATTGCATCTCAAATTAAATCTCGATTCTCGAATTAATCTGAGAAAGTGGCACTGCATCCCGATGCCCAATTGTTGCATCTCAAATTGAATCCCGATGTACAATTCTTACATCCCGATGCCCAAATTAATCTGAGAAAGTGGTACTGTATCCCGATGCCCAATTGTTGCATCTCAAATTGAATTTCGATACACAATTATTGCATTCCGATGCCCAAATTAATTTCAGAAAGTGATACTGCATCCCGATATCCAATTATTGCATCTTGATGCCCAATTGTTACATCCTGATGCCAAATTGTTGCATCTCAAATTGAATCTCGATGCCCAATTTTTATATCCCGATGCACAATAGTTGCATCTCAAATTAAATCCTGATGCTCAATTGTTGCATCCCGATGCCTTAGGATACCTGATGCGCACATGTTTTTGTTTCATTAAGGGTATTGTTATTTTTTCGACAAAAAAAAAAGCCTTTTTCGATTTAAAAAAAAAGATTAATTGGAACGAATTAAAATGTTAAAAAAAAAATCGGCCCAAAATTACCCCTATAATATGTGTCCCTTCCTCTCCTACTAATTAAAATCATAGCATGAGTCACAATATGGCCCAAGGTCCACTAAATGATTTTAACTAGTGGTACAAGGAGGAGACATGTATTGTCATACAAGAGATTCGTATTTAGACTAAAATCGCAAGTTTTTAATCTAGGTAGGAGTTAGATAACTACTTTCAGAGAGAATATGGAGGAATAAGATACATACTTATAATCGACTATTCGAGGATACTGACTTTGTTTAGAAATCTCTTAAAAAATGGTTGTTAATTAAGGAAAGAATATACACAATTTAATTTGTTATCTACACTCACAAGAGCCTCTTGTGTAAATGATTTTTCAATACTCGTACTCAAAATAAGTATCTACTATTTTTAGTAAGTTTATTTATAGCGAAAATAATGTATGTCAACAATTGAAAGTTGCCTTTAAAAAAACGAGTCTAAAAGTGTGACTCGAACTCACGTACTATTAAAACACTTTGTTCTTCCTAAACAAACCATAAGGGGTGGGAAGGGGGCTATTGAGTAATTTACAGACAACCCTAAGAATAATAAAAATCAGGGTTTACACATGGGAAGGGAAGTCCAGATCAATGATCAGTTTATAAAGTAAAAGCCGCAATAAAAAAGTGAGGAGGAAATTGGGTTGCATGATTAGATAGAGAGAAGGGTCAAAAGGGAAATGAATGTGGAGGGGCAATAGAGTCATTTTAAAGCAAAAAACACACACACACACAGAGAGCCACTGAAATCCAAAACGCCCAAAAAGCAAAGCTGACCTACATGGGCCGGCTTTTAACTATATTTAGCTGGACAGACAAAAACCAACTTATTATCACCATCGTCGCCATCTGCATCCCTCTCCCCTCTTCTTCCTCCTCGATTATCATTATCCCTCATTATTTATACATACATACATACATACATCCATACATCATCCGTATATCTATACACACACACACATATATATATATATATATATCTATGTATAATTAATGGGTTTTATCTTTCTGTGCCCATTTACTGAGAGAACCAAAGTGACGCATTTGGGTGTGCTCTTTAAAGTCTTTTCTTAACCAGCACAGAAAGGGGAAAACAAAAAAGAAAAAAATATAGAAAAAGTTTATACTCCTCTCAAAGATTCCTCACCTCCAGCTAAAAAAAAAAAGATTAAATTTTTTTTTTCTTTTTAATTTTTTTTCCCTAATCGGTTCTCTGTTATTTTTTTCTTTTTTTGGGTGTGAGATTGACAGGCAGATCCCCACCGAAATAAATTAATAAATTCACCATACACCCATCTCTCATAAAACCCTCAGGAATTCACCATCTTTGTTTTGATGTATTTTTATTTTTCAGCTGCCGTTGTAATTGCTTCTTCTTCATGAGATGATGCTGCAGCAGGGTGTTCCTGGCCTACTGGGCAATTCCGGCGATGGGGCCGCTGCAGCTCATCAAGCTCGTGAGAGTGGTGGCGGCGGAGGCGGTAGTGCTGAACTGGGTGGTGGCGGTGGTGGGTCAATTAGTGGTGGATTTAGTGAGGAAGAAAGAGGTAGGATGGAAGAAGGTGAGCGGAATTCGGGTGGAAACAGGTGGCCCCGGCAAGAAACATTGGCTTTGCTCAAAATTCGGTCGGATATGGACGTAGCGTTTCGTGATTCAAGTCTCAAAGGCCCATTATGGGACGAAGTTTCCAGGTAATTTATTCAATTCATTTCTTGAAAAGACAATTTTTCAATTTCCTTTTTTTGTTTCTGTGAGTACTTTCTAATTCAACGTCCTGTTCTTCTTCTTTTCCTTCTTCTTCAATTTCTTTTTATTAAATTTTTATTACTATAATTTTTTCGCTGTCGAGATCTATGGATCAAATCTCAAAGCAATTTCCCATATTAGACGAAAGGGTCAAATGTTTTTCAGCTCACTTTCCAGGAATTCAGCAGTTTTTTCGAATTTAGTTTCCGGATTTTCTTTGTTTGGATTTACTTTCTTTCCCAGCATTATCTTGCGAATTTTGGCAAGGAAATTGGGATGATTTGTTTTGAAAAACTGAAAAAAAGTGAATTTCTCAAATTTGTCTCCACATCAAAATTTCCTAATTTAAGCCGGATCCAAACAGAAACAGATAAAAATGTTCTTCCAAATGAACTTTTTTATCCAGTAAATATTAGTAATTAATTTTTTTGGAATTGATACAGTATTAATCTTTTTCTTGCTTTACTTAGTAGTGTTAATTTCGTCATGCTTATTTTATGTGATAAAGCAGTTATCAGTGTTTGTTTTATTGATGAGTTTAAGATTAGTTGGAAAAAGGAAACCAAGTCATGAGTTGTATATATATCTATCAATCAATCTTTATAATTGGATGGAACTGTTGTTATCATGCATCAGGAAACTAGCTGAGCTCGGTTATCATCGAAGCGCCAAGAAATGCAAAGAGAAGTTCGAGAACGTCTATAAGTATCACAAGAGAACCAAAGAAGGTCGCACTTCCAAAGCTGACGGCAAAACCTATCGGTTTTTCGATCAATTAGAGGCCCTCGACACTCATCCTCCGTCCACGACGACTGCCCCTCATCATCCTCTCCCATTACCAGCACCACGGCAGCTGCACCCGCAGCCGATTTCAACAGTGCCAGCTGTCGCTCCAATGCCGATTTCCAGTGCTCCAATTGTATCGCAAGTTAGTACTGTTCCATCTATAAACCCTATGGTTACTGTGTCTCAAAGCAATGTCGCCCCAAAATCTATAAACCCTACTTCGATTGTTATGCCAACACCGGTGCCAGCTCCACAGTCGCAGCCGATGACGACGAATCATTACCAGAGTGGTCACTTTTCGCATCCAAACATGTCCGGTAGCATGATGTCGAATTCAACGTCATCCTCTACTTCTTCGGATTCTGAGCCTCCCGAGAGGAGGAGGAAGAGGAAGCGGAAGTGGAAAGACTTTTTCGGTAGGTTGATGAAGGAAGTGATTGACAAGCAGGAGGAGCTGCAGATGAAATTCTTGGACACTTTGGAGAAACGTGAACGGGAGCGGATGATGAGAGAGGAGGCATGGCGGGTACAAGAGATGGCGAAAATGAATCACGAGCATGATCTATTGGTTCAAGAAAGATCTATTGCTGCTGCAAAAGATGCAGCCGTGATCTCATTCTTGCAAAAGATTACTGAGCAACAGAATGCACAAAATCCAAATGGAGCAGCCCCCCAATTGCCAATTCAAATTCAAATACAAGAAAATCAACCACCACCACCACCACCACCACCAGCGGCAGCCGTACCAGTTCCAGCACCAACACCAACACCAACACCAACACCAACACCAACACCAGCACCAACACCAGCACCAGTAGTGCAGCAGCAGCAACAACAACAACCAATTACACCACAATCACTAGCTGTTGTCCCAGTGCCAGTTCCAGTGCCAATGCAATCAGCAACACCACCACCATCATCAATGAAAAATTTGATAGTCGCAAAAACTGATAATGGCGGTGGGGAGAACAATATGCTTTCGCCAAGCCCGTCTAGATGGCCAAAGGCGGAAGTTCAAGCATTGATTAAGCTTCGGACTACCCTGGACATGAAGTATCAAGAAAACGGGCCGAAAGGTCCTCTCTGGGAAGAAATATCATCATCCATGAGAAAGCTTGGGTACAATCGTAATGCAAAGAGGTGCAAAGAAAAGTGGGAGAACATCAACAAGTACTACAAGAAGGTGAAGGAGAGCAGCAAGAAACGACCCGAAGATTCAAAAACCTGCCCGTACTTCCACCAGCTAGATGCCATATATAGAGAAAAAGCCAAGACTGATGGGCCCTTCAATCCCGGGTTCACGATAAAGCCCGAAAATCAAATGGCACCGATCATGGCTCGACCTGAGCAGCAATGGCCGCTTCCACAGGATCAGCAGCAACAACAACAACAACAGCAACGGATCGAATCCGGCATGGACATCGACCACGAGAGCGAGAATCTTGATCAGAATCATGAAGATGACGACGATGAAGATGACGACGATGAGGACGAGGACGAAGGAGCTGGGTACGAGATAGTAACAAACAAGGCATCTTCAATGGCAACCATTGAGTGAGACGAGAGAGAAGAGTACTGAGGGGAGGAGGGTTCTTTTATCAGACGGCAAATGGACTGAGCATCATTTGGAAATGTGGGTCAGGTGGCAGAAGTTGTCGGACCGACGGACGGACGGCCGGACGTGGTAAATGGGGTCAGATCCCTGGTGGGTGGTGAAAAAAAAAATTTGGAACACATAGGGAAGCACACATGGTGGGGTGGTGGTGTAAGTCTGTAGGGGTGGGGAGGGGGTAGTATAATGTTTATTTTTATGATTTATTTATTAATTTGCAAAAAATGAATAAGTTCAGGGATGGGGTGGGACTTGGGAGAGAGAGAGAGAGAGAAAGAGTAGAATCCAAGGAATAAAAAAAAAAAAAAGAAAAATTGTGGGGGGGGGGGTTTAAACGTGTTGTATTTTACTTTTTTGTTCATGGGTTGTAAATGTGAGAAATGGTTACAAGTGTTTTGTTTCTTTATGAACATGAAATAGCTTCACAATCTTTAATTATGCTCAAGTTAATTGATTATTTACATTAAATTTATTTATTTTTGTTTGCTCCGAAGGGGGCTTAAAAAAGGATCAAATTTTGAGATTTCATATTTTGTGAAGCTTCAGCTTACCACTAAATTGTTTCGTTAGTGATTTATTTACATAAAATTGAAGTTAACATTTCATGATTATCAACTTATGATATCGATCGATAGTATATAGTTTAATACAATCTTTATATATATATACATATATATATATTTATGTAAGGACAGTATTATTGCTATCTTTATAAGGTGGCAACTAAATAAAAAATTAACAAAAAAGGATATGGAATTATTGTGGTGAAGGGTGCAGTACCAAGTGATCATCCTCGAAGGCTAGTTAAGAAGCCACATTAATGTTGATTACTTCCTCCGTTCCAAAAAATAACAAAAAAAAGTTCTACAAATTAATTAATTTGATAAGTTATATTTTGATAAGGAATTATTGTGGAGTATTTGATAAGTTAAATTTTGAAAAATACCGCTTTACATGTTTTATCTTTAAAATTTTACAATATAATTTATATTTTTTTAGAGACCAGATATTTTTTTAAGAAAAAAAACAGACAAAAAGAAAAAAGAAAGAAAGATTATCTTTTTTAGACAGAGGGGATTACGTACTTTTTTTTTTCTTTTATTTTACGAATTTGATTACATCTTATTTTAAGATTCTATAATTTTCTCTGTCCTCGCAAAATTTTAAAAGTTGCAGTTTTTAGTTATTTTAATATATTTTTCAGTGATTGAGATTTTATTAACTAAAGAAGACAAATTCATTCAATATTGATTTGTTATATACTCATATCGATTTTTAAACATGAATTGGACTCTCTCAACTGAACATGCAGTATTAGTTATGTTTTGTTCAAATAGCCAACAATTTTTTTTTTTTAAGAAATAGAATAAACTTTCTTAATTAAATACCTCTCTAATATTAAAATATAGTCCATTCCTTCTAACTAAAGAGTTCACTTTTAATTTTTTGAGGCCAACTTTATTAAAGTTTGATTAAAAATTTACATAAACGTATTTAATTTTTCAAAGTATTAAAAGTTGTAATCCATAGTATTCTTAATTTAGTTTTTAGTGAATGAGATATTATTTCCAAAAATATAATTAAAGTATGTTAAATTTTGATTTGATTAAGTCACATATTACATTCAAAAATGAAACGTGGAATATTTAGTAGGAATGAATGGAGTATCTCATAATTCTATGACTAATAAAACTGCATTAGGGGATATTTTGAAAATTTATACTTCCTTTGTTATGTGCAAAAAATAATGACTTTTTTTTTTGGTCAACGTAAAAAAACTTTAACAAGGATTTACATAAGTTTACACGTCTTTAAAAATAATAGAAGCTTTAATTCATAATATATCCAATGTAGTTTTAATGTTAAAACTTTAATACCAAAAGGAAACAAATGTACGTTAAATATTGATTTGATATATATATTTATGTTGACTTTTAAATATAAAAACAGAATTCTCTGACCCCCCGGAGCTTAATCTTTTGGAATTAAGGTCCTAACATAAAAGTAGGAATATTTTAGAGTAAGTTTTAATATATATATATATATATATATATAGTTGTTGTAACAAGCAAATTTTTTTATTTTTTGTAAAAAAAATAAAATAGATTGCCATCATTTGATGCAAATGGCATATATATTTACTAGTGGCAATATAACTGCCCAGGTGCTGCTTTTTGTATGACATTTGAGGACGCAAAGAATTGCCATTTTTTGCCAATCGTTTTAGCATTTTGGCAGAAAGACAAGTATCCTTGTCATTTTTATATCATATCCTTCGTTCTGAAATAATAAAAAAAATTAGTCCGATTTAGCATGTCAAATTTCTTAAATATATTTTTTACATATATATATATATATTAAAAATTTACATAATAATTTTATCTTCTTTTTTTTTTTTTAGAAACGAGATTATTTTATTTTGAGACAAAAAAAAAAAAAAAGCTATTAGTTTGAAGATTTGGTGGTCTTGGGATGTTTGCCAACTAAGCTACCACCAGCCAACTGCTCAAAATTAGGAACAAATATCTGCAGCCACCAAATGGTCTGATTGTACTGACTGAAGATATTGATGGAAAATATTCATGAAAATGAGAAAAATACAAAAAAACAAATAAAGGAAAATAATTCATCCATCCTTCAAATTATTTCTATATATTCTTCAAGAGTTGAAAGTACTTATTCATCTAGCTAGCTAGCTAATTAATTGTCAATTTGATTAACAAACTAAACTAATGATCAATCTATCTATCTATCACGGGTTGAAGTACTTATTCATCTAGCTAGCTAATTAATTGTCAATTTGATTAGCTAGCTAGCTAAGATCTTTGCTTGTCTGTATTATATTATTATTATTAATTCCCCGATACGATCCTTGCTTCGATCGATCTCTACTAATTATAAATAAAAAATAATAAAAAAAAACTTCCCTTGAATTCATTTTCCCATCTTGTTTATTATTCAATGTGTTTTCTGAACATCTGCAAATTTATTTATGTTATTTTCAAATTAAGTATGTTTTTAAGTTTTCTGAAAATGATTTCTTTTTGAAATAGAAAATAACATCGAATGATCCGATCGATCACAAGGGGTAAAATTAACACACTTGGAAAAGGATTCTTGTGTGAATAGTTGTAAAAACAAAAATCCGAGAGAAATAAATAAAAATTGTATTACTTCAGTAAAATTACCCAACTTTGAGTTAAAATTTATAAAATACTAAATAAGGAGGAGGATATATATGGCTTTCCAGTGATTCCCTTGTTTTATGGATCTGTAGTCGACTCGTGCGTGGATGCATATATTTTGAGTGCATAGAGTTTTCAGAGTGAGGGAGGGAGGGCCATTGGGAAATGGACCTTACCCTACAATATGCCAACATCACATGAACAAACACTCCTTAAGTAGGGTCACTCATACCAAAGAAAAGATAGAGGGAACTACTAAACTCCAACATTAATTACAAAATTAGGATGAATAGCTCTATTAAATTTTTGTTCCAATTTGTAATTGGGTCACAAATTAAATACTTTTTCAATCAATTTATTATATTTATAAATTGCTTGCAATTGATCAGTTATTCCGTTTACAACCATCCAAAATAAATAAAGAACTACGATCATGTAATCGTACGTAACACAACTTTAGTGAATTGATAGTTGGCTCAAACAATGAATTGAAAAATAAAGGTCAACAAAAAGGATAATAATCCTTAAAGACCCCCATGCATGCCTTGTACGTGACCTCAACTCGGCATGAGGGTCTTTTAGCTAGTATTTTTCTGTCTGTTAACCTTCATTTTTCAAGTCTTTGTTAAATTTTGATCAAGTCAGTAAAATTGCATCACGTGACCCTGATTTGTTATCTATTTTGGACGACTGTTAACAAAATGACTCAATTGCAAACGAATTATGAATACAATAACTCAATTGCAAAAATAACCCAATTGCTAACTAGGATAAAGTTTAATGACCATTAGAGCTATTCACCCAAATGAGTTTGAACTTAATTTAATTTTGTTGACTTTCCCACAAACCCACAAGTTTGATTAAAATTCATGAAATAATCATAACTGGAGTTGATTTATTCTATGTATACCCCAATTAAATTTAATGAAATGCCATTTGCCAATTAACTTGGTCCATTTTATTTGACTTGCGAGTGTAACATGTGAGTGTAACATGATTTTGTCTATTTTATTGGCCACCATCCAATCTGGGGTCCCATTGATTTGAGTGGTGAGGATCTATGGAAGGAGTAGATATTCTGTTATTTACACAGTAACAGAGTAAAAAGACATGCAAGCTTCTGTTGCTATCAAACACTTGCGCCCAAAAATTCTTATCCTCACTCTCTCTCTCTCTCTCTCTCTCTCTCTCTCTAAGATTTACTAGGCACTTAGATTATAGGGATGGAAGTCTTAAGGAAATCAATGATTAATGACAATTTGCTCCGTGGATTTATCTTTATATTTGATATAATGATTATCGAATTTTGGATTTTAGTCTAAGATTTACTAGGCACTTAGCTTATAGGGATGGAAGTCTTAAGGAAATCAATGATTAATTAATGACAATTTGCACAGTGGATTTGTCTTTATACTTGATACAATGATTATCTGTAACAACTCGGCTATGTGATCACATTCTGTAAACTCTATTTGGCAGCTTCAAACTATCCAAAGTCGTGGATAAGTTGGTCTTGGAGTAGTATGGGTGGCACTTATAAAAAAGTCCCCGTCAAAGGATCGGCCCGGGCGATGTGTTCACAATCTCCCCCACATGAGTCCCACATCTACTCGATGTGGGATATCACAATCTCCCCCACATGACCGGTCCAAAGGATCGGCACCCCGGGCGATGTGTTCCTACACATTTTCGGCCGGGACCCGCTCTGATACCATTTGTAACGACCCTTGGCGCCACGCATAGCCACCCCCACTAAGACTTCGCCCACCAAGCCCAAAAAGTCATGGATAGGTTGGTGGTGATAGTGGGTGGCCACTTATAAAGTTGTAATCATCGGGTAGATGTGGGATATCACAATCTCCCCCACATCTACTCGATGTGGGATATCACATTATCAAATTTTGTATTCTTATGTTGATCACTAAGGTTTATGTTAAAACTCTGTTTTATCTCTGCGTTTTGGCTAAAACGCACGATCAAACGGATACATAGTCTTTTGATCCTGGAGGCAACGGTCAATATTATTTTAATCTGAGAATGTTGGATCCAGTTTAGGGTAAAAAAGTTCAGTTGAGTAAGCTTCCTACTCAATTGGTTTTACACTTGAGTGATAAAAACCAATTGGTTTTTCACTGAACATCATGTTTGCTTGTTTTATAACCGATGATGACCGAGTGGTAACATTTTGCAGATAAGGCTCGATCGGACCGAAAATTTCTGAGCCAAAAAGCCTTTTCTAACAGATTTTTTTATGTGAGTGATATTCTTAGATGATAGATCCTTAGCGAATTCATGATTTTCGATTGGATCTTGAAGAGTTTCGAGAACTGATCAGAGTTTGGACTCCGATCGGACCTGTATAAGGTTTGATCTGGAGTTGGTCATGTTCTGAAGTTTGAAGACCCAACCCTCTTTAGTCATGCAGAAAAAGTAAGAGACCTCATCGGTTCATTTAGAGCAGCTCAATCGCGTCCCATGATCTTTTTCTTTCACTCTATATATATATATATATATATATATATATATAACCTTAGTTGTCTCCGTTGAAGTACTAGTACCCTCTCTACGATTTAGGTAGGTACTTTTTCGAATATATCCGCAGCCTTTCCCCGTCAAAGAACGAGAACCCAGAATGCATAAATAAGCTTTCATCCCTTCAAACTTTGGTCTTAAATGTTCAAGCAAGCGACTGGAATGTCAACTTCCACATGTAATTGAAGTCCAACAGTTAATTGTGAGGTAAGGTAACAAACACTTTCTTGTACGTATTACAATTTTGTAGGTTGATTTATTATTACTGAAACATTTTATCAACATATATATATATATAGAAGTTGATCCTCGAGATCACTGCAAAATATATACTAGATTGATTCTAATTATATATTGTATGTTGTTAATCAAGGTTACGATTGCTTTAATTCTATATAGTTATGAATTAGCGTATTCCATGCATGTTAATATATAGTGGATACCAAGGAAAGTTTGGGATAGTATGTCCATTTCAGTGATATATATATATATATATATATATATCTATATCTTAGATAGTGTAGATGCATGTTAATTGATTTCGGTAGGCTAAATTATAGCCATCTGGTTGGTTCTTCGTAGTCAATTTTCGGATTTATGGTGGGATACCAAACACATTTAAAATGTGTGTGTGTGTGTGTGTTTTTTTTCTCTTTTCTTTATTGGGTATTTCACACCTATTTCAGCCCTAGGACGACCCATGTTTACAACACACAACTCACAACCATATAAAACACTCATTTGAGAGAATTTCCAGCAAAAAACCAACCAAGAAGGGGCTCTACACCAGTCCTTCTTCTCTAGGCATTGTTATTCAATACCTCCAAAAACATGACTTTCGATACTTATTGTTGACAGCAGGGCTTGTTTGATGTTAAGTTATTCTTTTATGATGTGATGATTTAGATTGATAAATTAAGATCTAAAGTCTGATAGTCTCTATCTCCTGATGGTTGCTCGCACTATGCTTTTGACCATGTCATTGTGAATATGCCATGATTCCAACGATTGAAACGATGTTATAATTGTTAGTCTAGGAATATTTCATATGATCATGTGTTTATCGACTCTCGGTTGTGATGATTTCTCTTATAGGGAAGTTAGAATGTTTAATTATAGAGTTGTTAGTTTATCCTTGACACTAAATTATCGATCCAAGCTCACTTACGTTGACTCCCAATTGCATGATCTTAGAGACCTAAGATTGATCATATATGGCAGTCATTGATTATGACCGTACAGCTTGCAAATCCATATATAGTACACGGTTTTATGTTAAACGGACAAATCTAGGTTTATTTACGCGACGAGAGAAGCAATAGGTAAAGAGGCATGTTAAGCATAGGAAGTACGTGAGACCTGTTTAATCTGGACAAATCGAGTATCCACAAGCATCCACATTGGTTAGTTCTTGCCAAGTTATAACCAGGGAGGATAGTTCCTAGCTAGCCATTGTCATTGTGGAGAGTTCACAAATTTTCGTTCCTCATTTGTGGTTCCCAATTGTTCCCATTTGGAACCGGTTCTTGATTAACCAAGGATTTGTCTTGCCCGCTCTCACCCCCTGAGCGTGTGGTGCACGCGCTCATTAAACGCGTCCCAACTGCCCTGGCCCACGCCTGCAATGTTGTCTCCGATTTTGTTTTCCTTTCTTTTTTTTTTTTGAGCATTTATTTGTTGTTGAAGATTTGAAGTTCTCAATTTAATTTTTCTTATTTGAAAATTTACATCTCATTTTTTTTAATTTGTATTTTGACCTTTTTTTTATTTTTAATTTTCTGAATTTTTTTTGTTTTTATAATTTTTGAAAAGTTTTTTTTAGAACCATAAATGAATTAATTTATTTTATACGAAATATTTAAAATATGCAATATTTTAATTAAAACTATAAATAAATTAATTTTTAAAAAAAAGTATAAAATAAAACAGTTGTATTTACAAAGTATAGTGGGATCGAGCAGAAACAAAATGGAAGAACAAAACTATTGGGAAGATTTTTTTTAAAATGGGTTGGTTCATCAAAATCCGATATAATAGAGTGGAGCCCACCTAAGAACCTCATTTTGATTCCAACCGTTGAAATGCTCTAACATCTTTTCAACTCGTAATTTGACTTTTGAATTCTAGAATCTCAAATCTTTAGTTTTTTTCCACCGGTTTGGCCTTATCAAGACGGGAATATCAAGTCGTTGATAATTTCAGCTTGAGTCTGTTGAGTATTACAATTGCAAACTCATAATTTCCCGCGACGATCTAGATTTCAATCGAGGTTCTCACAGTCAATCAAAACAAGTTACAATCATATATACTCTAAGTACACATTGAATTAGTGTGATAAATTTGCTGACCAAAAAAATTAACTTGACCACAACAGACCTGGGAAGATGGCCGTGTAGCCAATAATACTTCAAAGGGTTAATTACACCATTAGTTCCTCGACTATGAACTTTTCACTACTAGCCCCTTAACATTTTTTTAAAAAATTTCAGTCTCTAAAGTACCAAAATTAGACACACTTAGTCCTTTTGTTGGATGCCGTTAGAATTTTTCCGTTAAGTCAGTCATGTGCCCAACACGTGACTTTCGTAAAGGGCTTTTATAGAATTTCATATGCAAGATATTTTGTAATACTTAAATAATTTATTCTTATCTTTCTCTCTCTCCTCTCCAACCCAACCCACATCTTCATCCCCTTCCTACCATCTAGGCATCCTTATTTTGTAATACTTAAATAATTTATTCTTATCTTTCTCTCTCTCCTCTCCAACCCAACCCACATCTTCATCCCCTTCCTACCATCTAGGCATCCTTATTTTGTAATACTTAAATAATTTATTCTTATCTTTCTCTCTCTCCTCTCCAACCCAACCCACATCTTCATCCCCTTCCTACCATCTAGGCATCTACCCCCCACCACCACATCCACATCCTTATTTTCCACCTTATTCTCTGCCCCCCCCCCACATCTTCATTCCCTTCTACCATCTCAGACCCATCAATAACCACCACTTGTACAACACAGTAGCAACACCTCTTCTTCATCCTTTCAATTCCCCCAATTACCAACAACCTAGATTTTACTTAAGTTACGAACCCTAATTTACCCAATTAATAATCACTCCTCCTTTACAAATTTCAATACAACGAATCCAAAATTAAAGTTTCAAATTCATTCCCAGAATTAACAGTTACGACAGAATTAAAAGGAACTAAGGGCACAAAATTCAGAATTTAATGGATGCTGAAGGTGATGTTAATGAATCGGGGATGAAATGTAAAGAAGTCAGTGCCTTCATTGATCTCGTTTGGGCACGCCGGCGATTTCACGTAATACCCCACCTTCGTCAAATCACTCAAACTCACCGTCTTGATTTAGAAACGTTTGAATGCTGCAGAGGCATTGAAATTGAAGAAGAAGGTCAAGAAACTATCGTCGTACGACCATTGGCAGATCCGGCAATACTCCAGCGTCAACCATACTCTTATTCCACTTTTCGAACAACCCAACCCCCGCTCACTTTTTCAGTCTTCGAAGATGAACACCATCGTCCATACTAATAACCACCATCTTCGATACAATCAATCAACGAATCCCAGATTTTCTAACAAAATTAAACCCTTTTGAACAAACCCAATGAAGTTGTGCACCAAACCTTGAAAAGTCCACTCTCTCTTTCTTTCTCTCTTATTCTTCTTCGTCATCCTCAGGCGATCCTTTTGCGACTAGCGGTGTTGTGTCTTCGGCGAAGCTGTCGTGGGGGGAGAGGGGTTGGAAGACAGAGAAATGATTTGATTTTTTAAAGTTTTTTATTTTATTTGACCAATTAGAATTATAATTACTAATCAAAATTAAATTAACATTAATATGTAACATCATAATTACATTGATATAAATTATTAATATTTTTAATTAAATTAAGATTTTTTTGAAGAATTAATTAGATTAAGATAAAAATTTACTTATTTAAATAAAAAAGATAAAAATTTATTATAATTAAATCAAACTAGGAATTTTCCGTTATACCCTTGAAAAACAACATGCATGTGCAATGCACATGATTGACTTAACGAAATTATACTAACGACATCCATTAAAAGGACTAGTCGCGTTACTTTTTTATACTCTTGGAACTGAAATTTGAAAAAAATTTGTTAAGGGATTAGTGGTGAAAAAGTCCATAGTTGAGGGACTATTAGTGTAGTTAGCCCTACTTCAAATGGGTCGAGCAATATAAACTTTAGGATGTTCGAGCTTGCCTTGCTTGTTATGAAATAAATGTGATTTTTAGAGCTTCTTTAATGCAATCATCTATCTAGTAAAAAATGTTAGGCATGTATGAAAAATAGATTTCTAAAAAAAAAACTTCTCTAATGCAAAACTCTAACGCCGAGGTGGAGATAATGTGACATTTAGAGCCCGTTTGGTCGAGCGTTTTGGCCAAAACGCAGGGATAAAACACAGTTTATTTGCAAAAAATGTGTTTCAATCTGCTAGCGGCGTTTTCAAACGCACTGCGTTTTAAAACTGAATTCACTTTTCCCCAAAGCGGGTTTTAAAACGCTCTTAGGAAAAAAAAGCTGCGTATTGAAGAGATATCCCAAACGTATTTATAAGGAAAGACCTGCGTTTTTAAAACACTGCGTTTTTTAAAACGCTGCGTTTTTAAAACACTGCGTTTTGTAAACGCTGTACCAAACAGGCTCTTAGTTGGGAAGACATCCTCTACGTAATCTTCTACTTCTAGAGATCACCTAGAGGATGTCTTTTTAGCCATGTCATTTACCGTCAAATTTTTTTTCTTTTTATTGTCAATCAGTTACAGTAGGAGTAATTTTTAGCTTTTACTTTTTATAATTAATTATAAAACAATGTTACGTCTGAAAGAATGTTCTAAAAAAATCTTGCATTGGAGCACGTTTAGAAAGATGACTCTCTATCTTTTAAACATGTTATATCGGAAAAACTAGATGATAGTATTGGAGATGCTTTAGAGCTTCTCTAAAACAATCATCTATCTAGTAAAAAATACTAGACTCGTAGGAGATATAGATTTCCCCCAAAAAATTTCTCTAATGCAAACCTCTTATGCTCAGGTGGAGATGATGTGACATTTAATTGGGAAGACATCATCTACGGGCCTGTTTGGTAACTCAATTAAGAGCTTAATTAGGAAAATTTTAAGGGATATTAAAAATAAGATTGTTTGATAATGCAATAATATATCACTTAATAAATTATCTCTTAAAAATAGCCAAAATTTTAAATCAAAAGATGATGTCTTAATGTTTTAAGCTCTACTTTTTCGGACATCAGTTTTCAGATTTTAATTTTCAGTTTTAACAAACAGGCCCTACGTGATCCTCTACTTCTAGACGTGACATTTTTTAGAAAGATGACTATCTATCTTTCAGACGTGACATTGTTTTATAAAAAAATAAAAATAAAAATTACTTCTACTATAGCTGAATAACGGTAAAAAATAAAAATAAAAACTGATTGTAAATGACGTGGATAAAAAAACATTCTCTAGAATTAGAGCATCACCTAGAGGATGTCTTCCCAACTAAATGTCACATCATCTCTACTTTGCATTGGAGAAGATTTTTTATGGAAAAATCTATCTTTCTTGCGTGTTTATTATTTTTTACTAGATAGATAATTGCATTGGAAAAGCTCGTAGAAAGACGTCCTTTACATGATCCTCTACTTATAGAAGGTCATCTAGAAGATGTCTTTACATCCACGTCATTTACCATCCGTTTTCTTTTATCTTTTACTATCAATCAGTTACGGTTTATCATCATTTTTCTTTTATTCATTTACGGTTTACCGTCAATTTTCTTTTATTCAGTTACGGTTTACCGTCAAATTATTTTTTATTTTTTACTATTAATCGTTGGGGTGATCAAACCCACGCATCAGCCCGCAAGGCCCACAAAGCCTACAAGAACCCAGCCCGCAAAGCCTGTACCCACGAACTATGTTATAATGTCTGGCTCTGAAGTAATTAGGATGGCCATGGGCTAGGGCTTGTACCGGGCACTTAATTCATTCTAACCCGCTATGCCCAGCTTGACCCACAAACTACAAAATTATGACGTTTTACACACACACATATAGTACAAACGCTATCACTTTGCGGAAAAATGCTTATGCCGCTACCCAGGTGAGTCTGTTGGTGGTAGTATTCACTGCTAATAGCTGTCACATTTTTCATATGAAAATGAGGTTGGATTTTATAAGTGTCTTGAAGCCTTGTTTAATTGATTTGGTTTAGGGTGGAAGCTTTGATATGGATAACTAGCTAGTTTCTTATAAGCATCACTACAAGTTCCTCTTCAATAAGTACACCCTGCTGCATATGATTCATTTTCAAGTTCATCTTCAATAAGTTCACCCTGCTGCATATGATTCATTTACAAGTTCCTCTTCAATAAGTACACCCTGCTGCATATGATTCATTTGCACTTCTCTCTATATTATGTTCCTAAATTGCAGAATTCATGGAATAAACATACAGTGATGGATTTCTCTTGTTTTGCGAATGAAACTTGTTGACCCTTTGGTAGAAAGCTTCTTGGAATAAAGAAGCATAGATAATATTATCTTGTATTGAAAAGGTAGGCTGTTCAAGTTGCAGTTGGTTATGTATCAAAATTTGATAGGTATAAAATTTTCAAGACATGATATTTAATCCGTACACCCATTAAGCCCGAGCCCATGAAAAGCCCGTTTAATACTAGCGTAAACCTGTTATATTTAGCCCGCATAAAACCCGTAATATTGGGCTTTTGAAATTCAAGCCCGTAGCTTCATGGGCCTATATCGAGCTTTACTAAAGCACACGGGCTTTAGGCTCGTGCACCCCTCTAGTCAATCAGTTATGGTACTTTCTATTCACGTCACTTATTGTCAGTTTTCTTTTATTTTTGGGCAAACTCCACAAAGGGTCACTGAACTTTTTGGGTTTCTTGGGATTGATCCATGTACTGAAATTCGAAAAAATTAAATCCTTATACTTTTCAATTTTTTGCAATTGCTCCTTCCGTCTAATTCTGTTAATTTTTTACCGTTAAATGTTAACATGTGCCTCTCACGTAATTTTGCTCAAGGGTAAAATAGTCATTTTCTTTTAAAAAGTACAGGGACCATTTGTGCAATTTGGTGAGAGAGATATAATTTTTTTAGTAGATTTCTAATGATTATTCTTGATATATTTATTTATAAAATATTTATATTTTTTCTTAAATTTAAAAAAAAAAACACTTTTTTTTTTTTTACTTTTAATCTTTTTTACAAATGGTCCCTGTACTTTTTAAATGGAAATGACTATATTACCCTGGGAAAAATACACGTGTGAGGCACATGTTCAAACTTAATGGCAAAAAAATGGATGAAATTGAACGGAAGGACCAATCCAAAAAATGGGTTAGTAGAGGGACCATTTAGGTCATGAAAAGACTAATCGCAAAAGGGGCTAAAAGTACATATACCAATTGTGGAGTTTGCCCTTTATATTTTACTATCAATCAGTTACAGTTTACCGTCAAATTTTTTTTTAATTTTTTATTGTCAATAAGTTACTGTATGGAGTAATTTTTATTTTTTGGTTTTTGTAATTAATTATAAAAATTGTCACGTCTGAAATAACGTTAAAAATAAAGTCTTACATTGGAGCTCATTTAAAAAGAGGACTCTCTATCTTTTAAATTTTTTTTTTGTCACATACAAAAGAGGTCTTTTTGCTCATCTTTAATGCTATCATCTAGTTTTTCCTATGTGACATACTTAAACAAGAAGCCCACTTTTGTCTGTGGCAAAAAAAATTAAAAGATAGAGAGTTCTATTTCTAAACATACTCCAATGCAATACTCCTTCTAGAACATTTTTTCAGATGTAGGAGTGTTTTATAATTAATTACAAAAAACAAAAATAAAAAATTACTCTATACTATAACTGATTGACGATAAAAAATAAAAATAAAAATTGACGGTAAATTTTTTGCATCGAAGAGCTTAGCATGTTTAGATTTTGATATATGACGTGTAATGTCTTTCCCCTCTTTTATGCAGAATTTCAGTTTCTTTCATTGCTTTAAATTTACAATTGTATGGGATGACTTGTATTCAGTTCATATGTGGTTTAGTTGGGAATGAAAAAAATTGGGTATATATTGTACACCCGTGAATATGAATAAGTTACTGATAACGGCCAATTTCATGATTATTTTTAAGTTAAGCAAACACAAATCCTCAAATCCTATTCGACGAATCTTTAATTTCATGGTGTTTTCATTGGAGGGTACGTAGTCACTCTGTTTAAGTCATTTTTTTTATTATTTTCTTAAAAAGTGAGTGGCGACTATTATTTTGGTGTGTATGTGTGTGTGAAATCATGACAACTAGCTTTAAGTCTAACGTACAAGCGTGTGAATATTACTTCCTTGTTGCAAGATGCCTCATTAAACCAAGTTCATCCCATATTTAGATGTGAATCACACTCCGGAAGAGGAGGGGGGGGGGGGCGCAGTGGCCATTCGACACTACCTTCGAGCACTCAAATTTGAAAAATGGATAGTATTATTTTGCGCTGAAGAAAGAGAAAAAGAAAAAGAAACAAACAAATAATAGTAGTAATTATGACTTGAATGGTAAGAATAAAAATATATTGAAGAAAGAAAACATAATTGGATTTCCTCGGAAGGGATGGAGGAATTAGAGAGTAAATAAACAAAAAGAACAACTTCAATGCCTTGCTCGTGAAAATGATGACATGCTATATTAGCCTTTGTAAAATGTCCGTTTAGCCAAAGATGAAAATGAGATAGAAAAAGGGAAAAAGAAAAAAAAAACAATAGAAAGTTAGGTAAGACGATTTTCGTTTTAATTAATTACCAAAGTAGAATTTTGTGGATATGTTGGGGTAAATAATTCTTAGCCCTCATTTTTATGTCACATTGGCCGGAAATCCATGGGTTTAGCGCAATAGGGATTTTCTCTCCTTCATATTACGAATGTACACCAAAGCAATAATGTTTTGTGGCCTTCTCGGCTTTACTGACAAATTTTCAGCCCATCACTTTATAGGACTCAATAAAAAAATAGGGTAAACTTCAAAAACACCCCATAAATGTACGGAGATAAAATTAGAAAAAAATTGCGGGTCGGTCTACTTTATGAGATTTTTAACCTTTTAAGTTCACTATAATTATTTTCAACTGATTAAGTCTATTTTAAGTAATTAAATTGACTATTTGTTCCAAAACTGTCCCCGTAATAACACATGACGTTTTAAGCTTTTTTATGCATCGCGATACAATAATTTATAGCCTCTCTCTCCCCATAATTCTTATTACTCTCATTCCCAACTCTCTCTTCTTCTCTGAAACCCAATTCATCTCTTCAATACTATAACTACCCACTTCACTTCCCAATAAACACAATTCATCTCTTCAACACTACAACCACCCTCTTTACTTTCCAAGAAACCTACACTTTTCTATGTATATGAGCAAGTTTCACTTATTCTTCTGACTAGGATTAAGGCTTTGAAAGGCCCTACATTAAAAGCAGAGGAGAGATAGCAATAAGTCTCTTTCCTAGGGCTCTTTAAGATTAGAAAAACGCTAAAAAGGACTTATTAGTTGTACCTGAAGGTTTAGCTTTCACTTCTTATTTGCCACCGCAGAATGCGTTAGACCCTTCCACTACCTGAAGGCAACGAGAAAAAAGAGAGAGAGATTTTACTTAAAGCCCTTCTATTGGGAGGTGAGCTTTCGCTGGCATCTTGATTTGGCTAGATGCTGGATGCCTATATGTGCAAGGCTTTCTCAGAAAGAATTGAAGTTCTCAAAGTCAGATCAAAAAGTGACTTTGGTTTGCTAGTTCAGGCTCAACTCCTCGCTTTGTGCTTACCCATCTTCTTCTTCTTTCTTCTGAGTGGTTGATTTTGTTGATTTTGATTGTAGCAGCAGAAGATTATGTATCGCGATGCACAAAATTTGTACGCAATGTGTCAATTTTGTGCATCGCAATGCATCAATTTGTGCATTGCCGTGCATCGCGATGTATAGTGTGCTGTTCTGTATTTTTTAAGGGTATAGAAAACATTTTGCAACAAAAGTGTCATTTTTCGGTTTAAAACAATCATAGTGGACTTTAGCAGTTGAAAATTGTGTAAAAGGTACCGGCTTAAATTTTGCCCTAAAATTAGCCCCTAAACTATCAACTTGAGTGAGTAAGTCCACTTGACTCAGTCTTTGTAACGGAGCTAACGGTAAACTTGAAAAGACGGTATTGTCCTCTCTTTTTTTGGGTGATAACTTAGAACTCTCTCTCTCTCTCTCCCTCCCTCCCTCTCTCTCTCTCTTTTTTTTCTCTCTCTCAATGCCAAGCATAAACAACGCCGCCACCACCACAATACAACATCAATATCACTCAAGTACTTGTCACCAAATTCTATTGAAATCTCACTTATTTCTTTGAATTCCATTTTCATAGATGAAGTCAGATCTACAAATCATCCCGTTCGACAGCAACAAGCAAGTTTAAAGGCGCAATTAAATCCTAAAATCACGGTATCACTCAATTCCACAACCCTCCATTTGCATATATACCTCGCCATCGAACACTATAATCACCCAAAAATCTTCACTATTAATCCCCGACGGACCATGCCATCTTCTCCCTCTAGTTTCTTTGAAGAAAATCAAAATCCCCTTTCATCCTCTCTCTCTCTCTCTCTCTCTCTCTCTCTATATATATATATATATATATATATATATATATATAAATTTTGAAACCTCGATTGACATAAGATCTAACCACCAAAATTGATATTCTAGTGTATACAATAGAAATCGTGTCGCTGTGTACAAGCTACCCTTTAACTAGGTTTCTTCCCTAATTTTTATTTTTTATTTTTTGTGCTGGAAAATACTCGGTTTGTTCTAAATCAGGCTTTTCTTTTAAGCATTTAGGAGATCCGTTAGTTGTTTGAGTTAATGAAATCCTTCAAGTATTTTTGTTGATTTAATGTTCTTAATTGACTAAAAGAAATAATATATCTTTTTTAGTTGAATGAATTCTTCATAAAATTTGTAAACCTTTACTATATTTCTGCTATTTTTTCCTCTTTTTTTGTTTTTGTTGATATTTACAGAAAATGGAAATTGATATGCTTGGATAAAATGAGTATACAGAAATCATGTTTGGTATTGTTAGTGGGGTTTGGACTTTAGATGGGTTAGCCTTTGGTTTTGGTTTATGTATTTGTAATATTTTATTATGAAGTTATTTAGTATCATGGTGTATTATCTTGATAATTCTCAGTTGAATTTTGTTTTATTATTTGAGATGGTTGCTTTGAACTTTTCAACTTAGGTTTGATGGAAGGATGGTGAGGGTGAAGAACTCATGGAATTAGATGAGGAAGAAGAAGTTGATTCGTTGACACTTAGTCTTAAAGATAATTTTTTATTGGCATGTGCTATGCACATGTTTTCTACTAATTTAAGTAGGGGTTTCTTCACAAATGACCTAGTCAAACTCTCAAATATCTTATTTGGCCTAACTTATTCCAAAATAACTTATATGACCTCTTTTTATTTGAAAACCCCAAAATACCCTCTTTTTTTAAATGACTCAAACATAGTTTAAACGATTGACGGAGTCGTTTAACAGAATCGTTTAAACGATTCATGAAGTCGTTTAAACGATTAACGGATTCGTTTAAATGATTCACGGATTCGTTTACAGATTTGTTTAAACAATTAACGGATTCGTTTAAACGATTCACGGGATCGTTTAACCGATTCAAAGGGAGACGATGAGAAGAAGACGGAGGAAGACAAAGATAGGGCTTCATGGATAGGGCTTCATGGTAGTAGATGGGAGGAAGACGGAGGAAAACTTACAAGATCCATGGCAGTAGAGGGAGACGATGTGGTCGGAGACGGAGGAAGACGGCGACGATGTGGTTGGAGACGGGAGGGGGAGACCAGTGCTGGCCCAAGGGTAAAGCAAGCAAAGCCCTTGCTTTAGGCCTCAAAAAATATTAGGCCTCATATTTAAAATTTTTTTTTTATTTTAATAAAAAAAATTTAATGTTAAGAGTAACTCTTAGTTTTCGTCACCTACCCATTAATAATTTAACAACTTATAAGATTAAAAAAGTTTAAGTTTTTATTAGGAATGACTATTTGGTATGAAATATTATTTTCAGTAAACTCGGTTAGTAAAAATATGCAATCAAAATATATGTGTATCGATGTTGCTATACAACAATTGAACCGTCTTATTTCATTTATTAAAAAAATAGGGATGGCAGATTTTAAAATGTTATAATTTCTACCAAAAAATTGCTATAAAAGTGAATATAGAACCTAAGTTCCGTAAAAATTGTACTTTTCGTAGAAAGAAACAATTTAATAAAATTATTGAGAATGAAGTTGTAAGATGATCTTAAAAATCATTTAAAGTTGAATACTTTTTGTTCATAATTATAGATAAAACAATTACTTCATTTCAAAGTAGATTTGAACAATTTAAAATGCATCAAGATATTTTTGGTTTTCTATTTATCATTAAGAAATTAAGGTCATTGAATAATGAAAATTTAAAAGAAATTTCCCTTAACCTTGAACATTCATTAAAACGTAATGACAACTTTGATATTGATGGATTAGATTTATTTGCAGAATTAATATTTTAAGAGAAATTATACAAGTGAAAAAATGATACACCAATTTACATTTCCTAATTATAAAATAAGACTTGATTCATTTCCAAATGCGTATATCGCTTATAGAATAATGTTAACGATTCTCATAGTTATTATTTTGGCAAAATGAAGTTTTTCAAAATCAAAATTAATAGAATCATATTTAAGATCGATCGACAATGTCTAAAAAAAAATTAAGTGAACAAGCTTTATTATTGATTGAAAAAGAATTGTTAAATAAAATCGATTACAATAATTTAATAAATAATTTTACATCTCCGAAAAACTTTTAATAAAAATATAATAATTTAATAAAAAAATTATTTATTTTAGGCCTCAGTTAGAGTGATCGCTTTAGGCCTCCATAAATGTTAGGCCGGCCCTGGGGGAGACGACGACGAGAGGAGGAAGACGGCTATAGTTTGAGAGAGGAAGCCGAGATTTGAGAAAGAGTGAGACTGAGTTAGGTTTTAAGGGCTTTGGGGTATTATAGGAAGTTTGTGTTAATTTTTAGTCAAAGGCCATATAAATTATTTTATTGGGTCAAAAGGCTGTACTTGATATATACCACAATTTAAGTAACACTGCTCCAACGTATGGGCGGGTCAGAATAGGGTACTGAGTTAAATGTGAGTCATAGTTCAAGGGAGTTTTTTGAAGTTTACCCTAAAAAATAAGATAAAATACACCAGTCGCCCCTATAGTTTGTTATAATAGCAAAAAATATTCTTGTATAATGTTATTGCATTTTGTTTCGTTCCTGTCTAAATTTTTTTCACTCTCGCTCGGATCATCTTTTCGTCCTCTTAATTTTTTTTCATTATGTTGGCATTATCTACGACAAGCTCAAGCCGAAAGTGAAATGGTAGCGTGATCTAGGTTGGTTCCGTAAAAACAAACTAGTGAACTACAAAGGAAAGTAGTATTGTTTTTGGCAAAGGATGTTGTTTATAAATACTGCCTCCCCTTTTACTAAATCTCACCCCCTTTCAACGTTAAAGACCAAACGCCCCCAATCCCTTAAAGAAATTACCCCATACTTCCCAGATTTTTTTTTTTCCCCATTATAATGCATTAGATTTAAAAAAAAAAAAAAAAAAGGACTGGTAACTAGTACGACAACCGCCTGTTTTTTGTGAGGGCTGGCCATACTGACCACATGTCCTCTTATTTTTTTGATTTAAATGCATTAGATTAAAAAAATAGTTTGTTGGTAAAAAACTTTTTTTAATCTCAAATAAGTTTTTTTTATTTAAAATAGTTTGTTGTGAAGAATTTTGTTTTTTTATTGTTGCACGAGTATTTTTTTTTATTTTAAATATTTTTTATAATTGTTTATGCATAAAAATTGTCAATTTTTATTATTATTTAAAATAATTTTTTATTTAAACTATTTTTTTGAATCTAATTAATACATTTATTAAAAAAATTTGAAAACAAATGGCAGGATGCCACTACGGCCGCCTATTCATAAAGACGAGTGACTCTGGTGGTGGTTGCCTCTATTTGTGAATAAATGGCCATACTGGCCACCTTCCCTTTTTTTTAATCTAATGCATTTATTAAAAAAAGTTTGAAAAGTGGTCGGTATGGCCATATGTTAAAAAAGATAGGTGGTGTGTCACTTTTTTTTTCTTTTTCAAAAGATAAATAATTTAAGCTATTCTAAATTAATAAATAATAATAAAGAAAAAAAATAATTTTTGACAAAAAAAATTACGAATTACCATAAAATAGTCATCTCGTTGAACTCCATTATCGTGAAATAAATCCTTAGCCAGAATACAAAGAGCTAGATTTTCAAAGAGAGAAAGAGGAGACAAAAATGTGGAGGGGAGGACAGTTTAAGAATTTTTCATAGATGATGGCGATATTAAGTAAAAAAGAAGAGGGCGCTTATGTAATCAAAGTGTGGAGATTATAACCCACAAGTCTTAGGATTAATTCACCCAAGCTACATTTTCAACTTTGTTTGGATTTGTTGGTGAGAGAGAGTTGGCGATTCCCATGATGATTTTAGTCCCATAAATAAAACAAGTGACTTTGTTGGGCTGACGTTTCTCCCTGATATTTAAAAGGAAAAACGGTGTGGTTCAACCTGCTTCAATCGAACATGTGCACTGAACGAGTTGTTGAACCTGTTTTTTGAATAAAAAAGTAATAAATGGTGGTGAGTTGAATTGCTCAATAGTTAGATATGTTTGACATCTTGATTTTGATGATCTCCCAAAGGAAAGAAGATAGCGGGTGGCTTTGCTTTTGTGAATTTTGGTTCTTTCTTTTTGGTGATAATTAAAGATAAAGTAAAAGAGAGATATAGAAAAAATTGGTGAGACAAAGGAGAGAGAAAATCTAAAATTACAAAAACTAAGTCACTAGATCGCGATGGAAAATATATTATAAATGCTTATCATTAGGCTACAAAATTAGGGCACCAAATCTTCTGTCCCACTTTTGTGTACCCATTCCTGTCCCAAAATTGTAGTGGTGCCACATGTCCTCTGTCATTAAATTAATTAACATCAAAATTAACTCTCTGTTAACGATAAATCTATCGGTAATAACATTTAGACCCAGTGTCTCCCCATTACACCTAGTTTCTTTCTCTCTCTCTCTCTCTCTCTCTATATATATATATATATATATATATATATGTAGTACCTGGAACGGTGGTAGCTGCTATTGCTTATCATCAGCTTCAAGTTCATCTTTATCTCCGTCTTCCCGCCAATTCAACCTCCCAATTAAACAGTTGAATTCCCGACTTCGTCAATTAGGGTTTTCAAACTTCAATACTGGTAAGCCAAACACCAAATGCTTTTTCGATCTAAACCCTGTTAAAATTATCTAATTTCTTATTTTCAAATTTGATGCATGCAATGGATTGGGTTGACAGAGGACGAAACCCTTGTTATGTGGTACAATTGATGGCGGCAGTAGCCGGAGAGCCGCCACGACGTCGTCAACGTCAGTCCCGCCGTCGTCGTGGGATGATAAACCCTACAAGATTTTGTTCAAGCCCAAACATGCAACTTATAAACTGTATATTGATAGAGATTTGAGCACGAGAAAGAGATCGCTTTCTTTCAAGCTTTGAGCACGAGAGTTAGCAGAGGGGTTACGTCTGTTGATTTTTAAAATTAAGGATTAGGGTTTGAAGAATTGGGGAAGAAGATGATAAGTAAAATTTCAATTTTGCTCATACTGAAATGCATGTGGGAGGCACATGGGTGACTTAACGGAATTGTACTAACAGCATCTATCAAAAGGACTAGTCATGTCTAATTTTCATACTCAAGGGACTGAAAATTAAAAAAAATTTGTTAAGGGACTAATGGTGGTTCGTAATCAAGTGACTAATAGTGTAATTAACCTAACAAGAAAATAGGAAAAGAATTCTACTATGAATTTAGGCCAAAATCAATGAAGATTTTGAGTTTCTTTAATTTTGTTTTAACAAAAAGAGATGAAATGTCACTAATGAATCAAAGCCTTCAAAAGAGCTATGTAAAATTTCATTTTAGCCCTTAATCAAATGCACGTGCGAGGCACATGGAGCACTTAACGAAAATTTTTTTAACGGCACAATCAAAAGGACTAACTGTGTAAAAATTTAAAATTGTTAGAACTGTTACGATGCAAATTTTTTTTTAAGAGACTAATCGTAAATAAGTTCATATTCAAAGAACTAGTGGTGTCATTAACCCAAACTATTATTAATGATTTAGTTTGTTGGAAGTGGTTCAACCCAATAACTATTGGTTGAACCAACATAACTTGTAAATTGGACATTTCATCGATTTGATGTTGAATTTTTGATAACTATGGGGATTACGACAACTCAATTCCACTGAACAATTTAAAATACTACTTAAGAAATAAAAAAAATACAAGCTCGTATGATTGACGACGGCCTTGATTGGACTTGTTCGTACAAGCTAGTCCAAACAACGTATATATTTGAGCAACTTGGTAGATGCAAAAACCCCGTTTAAAACTTATTAAGTGAGATTAAAAGCAGATTTCACACGTGTTTGGAAGAAGGTTATAGTGTCACTGTCACGTGCCATTTTCAACAATATTATAGTTTTGCAATGGACCATGGTTGGTCTCATTAGTGCACCATGTTTGCCATTTTTGATGTAACACATCCTATTTCTGCTAACAAAGCAGCATGCTTGCATTCCCCAAAATGATATCATTTCCTTTTATAGATACTATACTGGAGTATTATTATTTCTCATTCCTAATTGTAATTAGACTGTAATTTTATCAAGTTCCTAGATAATTAATCCTCATTAACATATATAACAGATTCTTAGAGCTGGAAATCATGTTACCTAGTTCAGATTCATGACGCTGTTTGTATGTTATGTCTGAATCAATATTTTATTATTACTTGACATACACAGCGTTGTACGTCCTAGATTAATTTGACGTCATGTTTAGCAATCAAGATGTACACATAGCTAGTGTTTTATCCTAATTCTAATTACATATATTAGCTATCAATTAATCAACCGATAAAATATCTCAGCTCCTCCAAATCCTATGCTCAATGTCAGGACTTGCATCGGATTTTTGTCATAGTGTTCGACATCATAATATGGTTCTCGATCTATTTCGTCTCCATATCCCACTACTTCAAGCACGCCTCCATATATACTCTCTTTATGTTGCATTTGTTTTTGTTTTCTTTTATTAAGAAAATAAACTCTCTTAGTCTCGGAAGAGGTTCCACCTTCTAGCACCCAACGGCCGAGTCATAGGCATAAGAAAAGAAACTTTCTTAATGCTTCATGCATATCAACTGTTAGAACTTACTTTATACATAAACAACAAAAGGTGGTAAAACCATGCATGAAAAAAAGAAAAGGGGCACATTCAATTACTCAATTTATGATGAAACCAATGGTGGTGGTCCAGGAAAGATCAAATAGCAACTGAACACCAACAATGAGGTTAAAGCACAGGACATCACACATGGTACATATTAGCCGATGGTTTTATATGAAATTGCTTGTCTTGGACATAACCGTAAATATATATAAATCAGGTTGGTTTCGATTCTTGATCTTTGATTGTTGTAGCCAATTTGATTTTGTGGCCGTTGGGTGCATGTAATACTCTTACTAGATGATTGATTGCCTTGTTTGTGTGCTGGGTATACCATGCACTTTACGTGTTTGTTGTTTTGTTTGACTGAGTCGTTAAGTTTGTTCCTTCTATTTTTTTTTTTCTTTTTCCTTCCATTTTTCTTTTTGACATTTGGGTGTATCCGAGTCAGGATCCTTTGACTTTTTCATTATTGATTCTTATTATTTTTTTCTGGCTATGCTAAAAGAACATTAAAAATGGATTTCTCTTGGATTTAGCTATTTAAGATGCTACTGAGACTAAAATGATAAGGACTACTATGATGCTTAATCATTGTAAGACCCTTTATTTTTGACATATACTTGCACTTTCGATTGATCAACTTATATATGACTTAGGAGTGCACAAATTTTGTCACGTCGACGGGCATTGTAATGCTTAATACCCACGTGCACTATTTTGCATTCTCTTAGCAATGGATCAGATCTAAATATTAGGTCGGAAAGAGGGTATTTGAGTAACAAGCTCAATCAAATGAGAAAAGTTGGGACCATCTTTGCATTGTGCTGGCAATCGATGCATCCCTATCAGTCCTCTTTTTTTTTTCTTTCTGAAATGGGGGTGGTTTGTCCAAATCCTTTCTAATTTAGTGGTTAGTATTTCTCTGGCTCAGCTAAAACTACATTACAAAATTGATATCTCTTTCTTTTTTTTGTAATCCACTTCTCTAATTCTTTGCCGCTTCAGTAATCTACTGTCCAATATGCATGATTATTGATTGAGTAGGTATTACATAACAAAATGAACATCCGCAAGAAAAAGGTTATTGTACTCGGCTCGTGTTAACTTAAAGCTTAGGCTTTTGAGTCAGAATGTACTTCAAATCTGTGTATTTGGGCCTTTGTCTTTCCCATATGGTGGTTTCAGAGCCACCAAGAATGATGATTTTGAGACCACATTACTTTCTGCATGATACAAGAAAGTGGTTTCTCATTTTCGTATGTGTTGTTGAGCTCAAGGTGAAGCCATTTATGTGGGGATATTTAACGGTCTGGCATGTTAAGGTCCTTAAGGATACACTGTTGGAAATGGAATCCTACATGGCTTAGATCGAGAAGATGAAATAGAATGCCTTTTATATCGTGGACACCGGCATACATAGTGTTCTTATTGGAGTCAATTGAACACATGCCCTAATTCGATCAAATTGACAACCTTATCCGATCACAAAATTCTACGATGTTCTGAACTGTCATGTACTAGTCCCTGTTTTCCTATCAAGCTTAGCTATTGTGCAAAAATGGTGATGCTCATTTCCAACATAAGGATTTGGGAATAGTAATCACCAAAAATTAGTGCTGAAAAAAGTTGGTAGAAGCAAGCCTTTAATCAATGAAGTTTTTTTTACTAACGAGCTCTAACTCAACTGGTACTGCTCACTTCTCTTAACGGAGAGGTCGAATGTTCAAGTCTCACCAGAGACGACACCCTGGTACTTAAAAATGTCGGGTGTTCAAGCCTCACTAGAGGCACCGTTGTTATTCAAGCCTCACCAAAGACCCATTTAGTATTGCTCACTTCTCTTAACGGAGAGGTTGAGCATTCAATCCCTACACCAGAGCCACCCTTCTTTTAACAGAGAGGTTGAGCATTCAATCCCTACACCAGAGCCACTCTTCTTTTAACGGAGAAGTTGAGCATTCAAGCCCTACATCACAGCCACCCTAATACGTTACTACTCTCAGCGAAAGGTCGGGTGTTCAAACAATATGTTCTAGCCACACCAAAGGCATCATATAGTCTTAAGTGTAGTCTTTCAATGCATTAATAATAATAAGAGTTAGGGTAATGTCTATGTCCCTTCCAACCTTTAAAAAAAAAAATCAATGAAGTTTCCAACAAGGGAATAGGTGTTACATCAGTGTTTTTATCGCATGTGTATTTAATTTGTATAGTTTTCTTTTCTTTTCTTTTTTTTTCTTTTTTTGGTTTCCCAAAAGTGTCTCCAGGAACGTTGGGCCAAGACTAATCACCCGAGGAGGGTAGGACCACAAGGGCGGTAAAGCTCAACCAACAAGTTTTTAATGCAGCTGCGTTTCCATGACTCAAAACCAAGACTATGGTTAAGCTAGAATAACTCATTTACCAGCTAATTTGTGGAAAAGTTGGTTCATGTATTTGTACGATTCTAATTAAGTGCACGTGCATTGCACGAGTTGTTAAAAATTCTTTAAAGTGGTTTTCTAGTTGCTTCATATTTTTGTTTACATTTAATTGTTTAATTCTTTTTGTGTTTTCATCTTTACAGATTTATTATACTTATAAATTGTGTTGTTCTGTGTTTAGCTTTTTTTAGTACTTTGTTTTTCCTTCATTTAGAATGTATGTTTTTTACCATTGTTACCTTTGTCTTTTTTATTGGTTATTTTTGTATCTTTTTCTTTTAATTAGTTATTTTATAAAAAAAAAACATACGTTGGCTCACTTATTTTTTGTTTTCCAAAAAAATATTTGTATCATATGAATATTTAATTTATATTTATAATACTTATTTTTTATATAACAAAATTAGTTAATGACCATCCTAAATAAAAAGAAAAATTAGTACAATAAAGTTTCTATATACGAAAAAGAACTACATATGTTTATGAAAATTGTCCTTTACAAGCTTTAAAGCATATAACACAAGAGAAGTAATGAAATTATATATTTAAAGCATATAACACACGAGAGGTAATGAACTTATATATATATATATATATATATATATATATATATATAGTGTGTGTACTTATATTTCCCATTTGAATTAAATTAATGAAATTTCATTTGCTCTAGGTGCTTTTTTTTTTCTTTTCACTTGGGTGCTTCTTACCACATTGCAAACTTTAATTTGTGGCTCATTTTAGTTTTAAAGTCAAGCAAAAATTAGTCACAATGTAACCACCAAATCTCACTTTACACCCCAAATAAAATATTGTGCCAAAATCATACATCATGTTACATTTTGTCCCACTTTTGCCCCTTAGGTGCAACGGACGTTGGTTTTTGCCTTCTGCCACACCGGGCTGTGTCGACACAAGAGCTTTGGTGTACAATTCCATGAGATTGAAGGTATGGCCAAAGGATGGAATTGAAGAAATCCCGACAAATTTGACATTAAGTTGACACTTGAGAGTCACATGCGGGGAATATTGGTCATTTGGATCGGGGGTGCAAAGTGAGATTTGGTGCATTATTTTTTAAATAAAACTTTTTTTCTTTCATTTCAAATGGAAAAAAAAATTAATTTAAAATATTGAAAATAATTAAATTAGAATTTGTGCCTATAATTTTCTATTTTACTTTTTCATCTTTTGTTTTTTCATATTTCCCCCCTTCTTTCTCCTTTAATCAAAGTTATGTCATTTCTTTTTCTTTTTAATCTTTCCTCATGTTTAGTTCTAAATTTCTTGTTCTTCTTTCTGGACAACAAAACAAAGTAACCTGGAAACCCAACGTCGGCATCAAGATCAAAGAAATCATACTCTCTCTCTCTCTCTCTCTCTCTCTCTCTCTCTCTCTCTCTCTCTCTCTCTCTCTCTCTCTCTATCTCTCTCTCTCACTCACACACACACACACACACACATCTCAATGCTATCTCTGAACTCGTCTGTCGATGAACCATACCGTCGATAAGTCCCCTTCTATCTCTCTCTCTCTCTCTCTTCTCTCTCACACACACACACACACACGCACACCACACAAATCTCGACGACATCTTTGAACTCGTCTGTGGATGAACCATACCGTCAGTAAGTCCCATTCTCTCTTTCTCTGTCTCTCCCTACCCCCAACGTTTCTCTTTTCTTCCAACCAGTAATGTATCACTAACGTTACCACTATCACCATCGTTGCCTCAACTGGGTTGATTTCAAATTCTGAAGCAGCTTCGTCAAAATTTATGACATCAGAATGATTTAGAGATAAAAAAATGATTCTAATCGGTTTTTGGAACCCAATCCAAACACTAAACCATGGAAAATCTTGAATTCAAATAAAATGTGAAGATAATTGTAGAAACCCTAATGTCGGAGTCCGAAATGGACGATGAAACACTTGAGACCATCAGCAATTTGTTCAATTTTTTATTGTATTCACCCAGTTCCACAATATTTTATTAAAATCTTTCTTGGGGTCCTCTCGCGAGATCTAATCAATCTTGCTAGAGAGATGGGAATAAATCTAATGATTTAACTGGCTAGGTAGACATCGGGAAAAACTCACTGATTGTTTCCAAGTTAGAGGATAGTCGAGAGGAGGAACACAATCATCGCCAGAGAAGACAATGTACAATAAGATTGGGTATTAAAATGACCAAAATGCGCCTCACGTATAAACTTAACGTCAAATTTGTAACATCTGTTGCACTCGAGGGGCAAAATGGGACAAAATGTAAAATGATGTATGACTTTTACACATTTTTTGATCTGGGGTGGAAAGTGGGATTTGGTGGCTACATTGTGGGGCTAATTTTTGTTTGCCTTAGTTTTAATTATAAGAAACTAATGTGAGATTTGGTGAATATTTTGAGAGAAATTTGTTTTTTGGCCTAATTTTTATGGGACCAAAATACGATTAGCTCTTGAAAGTATCCACTAAATCTCACATTGCCTCACAACCTACAAAATATACAATTTTGTTATTTGCCCTACTTTGCCCCCTCCTGTCCATGAGTGTTAAAAATATGGTAAAAACTTAGAAAAAATCGTCTTACAGGTATTTTCTGTAAGACGGATCTCTTTGACCCAACCCATCATGTATTGGTTGGCTGAGCTGTGAAAGAGTGGGGCTCCGTATTACGAATTAAGATCAGTAAGACGGTCTCACAGGAGACCTACTCTAAAAATAGTAATGGAAAATGACATGTTCATGTCACATGAGGAGTGGTTTGGTCATTTTGCTTGGTGTGCAAAGTGAGATTTGATTATAATTTTATCATTTCGTTAACCATTTTATATTTAAAATAAGTTTTAATTAAAAATAATAAATAACCTTTCAATAATCCAATAATAATTAAAATTTGTCTCATGTTTATTTTTAAAGTTAAAACAAATGCAATATACTCCCAAAAATAAAATTCGGATTTTATTTAATTTTTTTTCTTATTTTCTTATCCCTCATTTTCTTCCATCAACCTCATCGCTCATAGACTCACCGTCATTACCACCACTAAATCTCACCTTGCATCCCAACCTACAAAGTGTTTCACTTTTATACAAAATATTGTTATTTGTCCAACTTTGCCCCCTCCCGTCCTATGTGTTTAAAACAGAGCAAAAACTTAGAAAAGATCATCGTACGGGTATTTTCTGTAAGACGGATCTCTCTAACGCAACCCACCGTATGCTAATGGGCTGAGCTAAGCTGTGAGAGAGTAACCCTCCGTCTTACATATTAGGATCATTAAGACGGTCTCACTGGAGATATACTCTAAAAATAGTAATGGAAAATGACATGTTCATGTGACATGATGAGTGATTTGGTCATTTTGTTTGGAGTGCAAAGTGTGATTTGATTATAATTTTATCATTTTGTTAACAATTTTATATTTTAGATAAGTTTTTAATTAAAAATAATAAATAACCTTTCAATAATCGAAAAATAATTAAAATTTGTCTCATATTTATTTTTAAAGTTGAAACAAATACAATATACACCAAAAAATAAAATTCAGATTTTATTTAATTTCTTTTCTTATCCTTCATTTTCTTCCATCAACCTCATCGTTCATAGACCCACCGCCATTACAACCACTAAATCTCACATTGTATCCCAACCTACAAAGTGTCTCACTTTTATACAAAATGTTGTTATTTGTCCAACTTTGCCCCCTCCCGTCCATGGGTGTTTAAAATAGAGCAAAAACTTTGAAAAGATCGTTGTACGGGTATTTTCTGTTAGACGGATCTCCATGACCCAACCCACCGTGTGTTAATGGGATTGAGCTGTGAGAGAACGAGACTCCGTCTTACGAATTAGGATCCGTAAGATGGTCTTACAGGAGACCTACTCTAAAAATAGTAATGGAAATGGCATGTGCATGTCACATGAGGATTGATTTGGTCATTTTGCTTGGGGTGCAAAGTGATATTTGATTATAATTTTATCATTTAGTTAACCATTTTATATTTAAGATACGTTTTAATTAAAAATAATAAATAATCATTTCAATAATAAAAAATTAACTAAAATTTATCTCATATTTATTTTTAAAAGTTAAAAAATGTAGTACTTCCAAAAATAAAATTTAGATTTTATTTAATTTCTTTTCTTATCCCTCAATTTCTTTCATCAACCTCATCGTTCATAGACCCACTACCATTACCACCAATACCACCAACATCACCACCTTTATCACCTCAAATGTCACAATTAACCCAAAAATCAATTTTTGATTTCATTAATTTTTTTCTTATTCCTTACTCTTTCCTTCAAATTAACTCATACACAAAACTCATTATTTATAGACCCACCACCACCACAACCTTTTCACTATTTACAAACTCGGATTTAATTGTTTAAATATTAAAATTTGAAGGTTTAAATTCAAACCCATATGAAGATTTAAAAATTTTAAAATTTGGAGATCTAATAATACTCTATTTTACCTAAACCACCACTGTCATCTCTAAAATCACCCCGACCACCACCCTTAACCACCACCACCACCACCACCAAGAAAAGTGCTCACCTTGCCTTGCTCAAATGGAGAAATAGAATCTCTTTAGCTTCTGTCGGTCACACTTATTTCTTCGAATGTCTCTCTTTTCCTAGTCGTTTTCCTCCGATCGCTAAGAAATGAGAGAATCTAACTTTGGGAGGAGACTACTTGAAAGGATGTCGGTAGGTGGAAATCTCTTTCAATCAAAGGAGAGTTGCGGTAGAAGAAAAAAAAATCGATAGTCATGGGAAGGGAATAAAGTGATTCTCTCATCTAAATACCTCGGGTCCTATAAAAAAGTGTATGCAAGTAAAGACCAAAAGAGGTTAGGAGTTTGGAACCCAATTATGAAAAAGAGTAAAATTTATATTCAGATGAATTTAGAGTTTGAAGCCCAGTTATTTGTGGTTGGTGGCGGTGGTTTTGATAGTGCTGGTGGATTAGGTGGTTACTTAGCTAGAAATGAATAGAGAAGAAAAAATTTTGTAACACCCATAAGACAAAAGGACTAATTGGGACAGATGACAACACTCTAAATCAAAGTTGGACACTTCATAGGTTGCGGTGCATAGTGGAATTTGGTAGATACATCAGGGTGAAAATTATTGGCCTTTTTTATGGTTGAACGATATCTTCTAACTTTGCAAATAATTAATACTATGAAGTTATTTCATTTTTCAAAAAATATTGGAAAGAAAGTCGTTGCTACGTTCTTCTCAAATGTCAGTTTTATATGATTGTTTAAGACAATTTTTGTGCATTAAAAGATTTTGAGTTAGCTTGCATGGTGTCTACAACTCGATAAACCAACTTGCAGTGAGATATGCGTATTTCCATTGTTGTTGGAGACTTCGCTTATCACGTTTTAGAATTTAATTTGTGACTCAGAGTGTTAGGAAGTGGAAAATGATTTGATTGATGGATTTTTAAATGCTTGTTTTCAATTAACATATTAATAAGAGTGAACGAATTCAAAGTAAAAAGTGGACGAATTCAAAGTAAAAAAGACGTTGCTCATTAAATATTAATTCTATTCCTTTTGGGATAATTTATTTTGCAATCTAGCAAAGAGTGTGTAGATATTTATAGTAGTGGTTGATTTGAAAAAATATTAATAACACATTATTTATTTATTTTTAAAATATTTTATTTCCATATTACAAAATAAAATTGCCAAAGATAACATATATATTCACTTTAATGTTATTACGTAACATAAGACTGTCTATACATTTTTGAACATAAGAGAGTCTATTCGAAATTTCTAGAATTTAACGGATAGTGAAATTCCTAACAAAAGTTACTTTGTTAACTAAATAGGGATTTGTTAGTACGATCTATAATTTAGGGACCAATATGATAGTTTTTAAGGCTACTTGTATTAGTTCGAAAATTCAAAGGAGTAAACTGTATATTTTAACTTTCTTCTTCAACAAAACGTACGGATTCATCAACTAGATTCTCCATTAATTTTTTTCATCTTCTTGAAATTATAACACATTTATTTAACACATTTCTCTTAGTTTGTTCACTAGTAATTACCAAGCACATTGCTAATTTGCTAAATATTTCGATATTCACCAATAAATATATTATTATACTTATTTTCATATACTTCTAATAATGTATTTCCAAACATATTTATAAAAGTAAAACCATATTATTACCAAACACGTTGAAATTATAACATATTTTCTTAACACCTTTCTCTTAGCTTGTTCACTGGTAATTACCAAACATGTTGCTGATTAGCTAAATATCTCGACACTCAACAATAAATCTATTATTATATTATTTTCATATACTTTTAAAAATAAAATCATATTATTTTTTAAATTCTAATAAAGTTTTAATCCCTCAACTTAGTAAGATTATTTTTGTCTTATTCAAAAATATTGAATAACATTGGTAATAGCAAGTGGGGGAATCTCACAAAAAAATCTACATATGAGACGAAATGAATAAAATTAAAAAATGTAGGATCTAACTTAAAATTGGGTACAAGTCGAGGGACCATGTTATTATTTAACTCTTTATGAAATTGATTAACTCATGACAAATTTACTTGTTTGACCTTAATTAATGGTGAATAATTTATTAAATTTAAGGCTATTTTTGTCTAAATAATATTTTTTATCATAATAAATTTACTTATTTTGTTTTTAATTAAATTGTGGATAATTTATTAGATATATGGTCAATTTTATCGATCTATTAATTTATAAGAAACACTTAGTACTAGGCGGGGGGTTAAGCAATTGATGTATCCTGAAATATATTGTTGTATTGCTAATGCACTTCCTGTTGAATTCAGTACAGAAAGATGCTTTTCTGTCTCACTCGGGGTGATGGTCCTGATGGAGATGTAGCTTCCGACAAGCAAATTTTTTGACCAGCTTAATAAGTCATAGGAGTATGTTTCATCACAGAAGTTGGACAACAACATGCAGGCGGTCTTGTTTAAACTGAAAGAGTAAGGTTGTGGGTATCAAATTTTTTATATTAAATGATGTAGCAGTTGATATTGTATAAAAAAAATTTTAAAAATTATAATTAATGTATCACATTAATTGTTACATCAATTGATATATTATTTAGTACAAAAAATTTAATATTCTTTAGGTACTTGTAACGTTACGCAAACTGAAAACAGAGTGCAACATCAGTGTAATATGACTTTGGGGTTTACATGGCAGGAAAGGCTCTCCCTCTATTGTCCTTAGCTTGCTCCCAGCATTCTGTGCTGGCTGCTCCATATGCTGTCATCATTTATACCATGTGCTTTTACAGATTGTACCTTGTTAGTACATGATTTCTAGGTTTATCTGTTGTTAGTAAATGTAAAAATTGCAATACGAAACGAAACTATTGAAATAAGAGAAAATCAATTCGTCACCGTCGGTTTTCGTACTCCCTACATCTTCTAAAAATAATGCCAAGTGGCAAGATAAAATAACGAGAAAGAAAGGGGTATTATGAGATCAACTTTAGATGAATATTATAGTGGATAAGTAATTATTGTAACGGAAATAAATTTTTTAAATTAAAATTTAAATATATATATATATTTCATAATTATAAAAAGAGTAAATTATACAAATAGTCCCTGTAATATTTCCTTTTTTTAAAATTGGTCTTTATTCCACGACATTGGTCTCTGTAGTAGTGTAAATTACACCGTTGATCCTTCTATTAAAATTTTATGAGCAAAATACACAAATAGTCCCTGTGCTCTACCCCTTTTTTGGGATTGGTCCTTATCCCACGTCAGTGATCCCTGTAGTCGAGTGACTTACACCATTGGTCCTTCTGTCAAATATTTACCGTTAAGTAGAGACATGTGCAATTCACGTATTTTCTGATAAGGGTAAAATAGGCATTTCATAATAAAGAGTACAGGGACCAATGACCAATTTCGTTGCGACAACTGTTAGTTTTGATTACTCACAGTTTGAAACGTCATTTTGGGTAGAAACCATCATTAACCCACTCTCAATCTCTCAATCATCTGCTCAAGCGAAGGTTAGGTTAGGGCTTCAATTTCGAGTGCGTGATTCAACTGCTTTGTGCAAAATGTCGTGGATGCAGAGAAAAAGGGGCGAAATATGGGATGTTGTAGAAGATATATACTGTAAGTATTTTGGCATTAAATCAATTTTGTTTGTTTCCTCAGTGGAAAAGTTTGTTTCCACTGTGTAAATATTTAAATAATAATTTGTTTGTTTCCTCTGTTTGTTTCCACAATGTAAATCGAGTTTGGTTTGCTTTGCTTTGTTCCTCTGTTTTCCTCTGCTACTTTGAGTAGTCAATTTCTTGTTTTTTTGTTAAAGTTTTCATTTTTTGTTTGACTTTGTTGTTTTGTTAAAGTTTGCTCGTTTTCTGTGTTGTACATTGGCATTGGAAGCTTCCAATTCCAATTAAAATATGTCCTTGTCTTATTTATCTGTCTAATTTTTGTGGTATTTTTTTGTTTTTTGTATTTACTCCTCAAGACCCTGATTCAGATTGGTTCAGTATTGAGCTACACCATGGGGGAGAGTTTGTTTATAGTCCAGTTAGGGTTTATGAAAATGGCTTAGTTGATTATTTTGACTTTTGTCATGGTGATGAGATGTCTATACAAGAGATAAACAAAATGATTAGAGGACTTGGTTATGATGGAATAATGTTTTATCATTTTAAGATGCCAACAATGGACCTTGACCATGGGTTGAGAGTATTAGGAAGTGATGAAGACATGTTGACTGTTTGTACAATAGGAAAGAAGCACAAGCTAATTGAAGTTTACTTGGAACATGGTTTTACATCTTGTGGTCACCACTTTGAAATGGAACCAAAAAGGCAAAGCTCAGTGGTTATTGAGGAATTGAATGAAAATGAGGCTAATGTAGGAACAAATTGGATAGTATCAGCACATAATAGACAAATATTGAATGACTTACTACTCACATACAATGTTGAAGAAATTGCTCATATTGCAACTGAATTTGAAGCTGAATTTCTTAATGGCAATGAAAATAATGAGAATGGAGAGAATATAGAATAGAAATGGAGAGAATGGAGAGAATTCAGAGGATGCAGAAACTGGACAGAATTCAGAGAATACAGAAACTGGACAGAATGAAGAGAATGTAGAAACTGGACAGAATGAAAATGAACATGAAGATGAACATGAAGAGGGTGATTCAAGCAATGATCACACTTATGATCAGTTTGCTGACCCTGATTATGATTGGTCTACTGATGACAAGGATGATGCAGATTTTGAAGCCAACATTGATAGGGAGGTGGAGTGGGATGGTATACAAAATAAGCAGAGTAGTAATAAGGGTAAGAACAAGTTATTTTGTGAAGAAATAGGTTTAGTGGACTCTGATTATGCATCTGATGATGACTTGTGGAGCCTACCCAGTTCTGATGATGATGAGGCCATACCAAGGAGGAAAGGTTTAGACTTTAATGCTGAGACTCATATGAGAAATCCAGAGTACAAGCTTAATTTGAGATTTTCAAATGTACAGGAGGTCAAACAAGCTTTAAAGGAGTATTCAATTAAAAATAGGAAGAAAATTAAGTTAGTGAAAAACGACAAAACAAGGGTCAGGGCCAAGTGTAAAGGCACCAAAGACTATCCTTGGGTAATACTTATTTCTCCAATGCAGGACCAACCAACTTGGGAAGTGAAAACATTTGTAGATGTGCACACTTGCAGTCCCAGCTATACAAATAAGAACCTGACATCTGAGTGGATTGCTAGGAGGTACATTGAAAGGTTTAGGTCAACTCAAAACTGTAGTTTAGATGGTATAATTGTCACTGTTAGGGAAGAACACCATCTTGATATCAGTAGGAGTCAGGCTTACAGGACAAAAAGGATGGTAGAAAAATTCAACCATGGGAATTTTACAGAACAATATGCTTTGTTGTGGGATTATAGTTTGGAGATTAGGAGAACAAATCCCAACTCCACCACTAAAATTGAAGTTAGAGATGAAGTTGATTTGAATGCACCAGATGATAGAAAGTTCAAAAGGATATACTTTTGTTTGGGGCCTTTAAAGGCAGGCTTTGCAGCTGGATGTAGAAGAGTTTTGGGGTTAGATGGATGTTTTCTGAAGGGACTTCACACAGGTATGATTCTTACAGCAATTGCTTTGGATGCCAATAATGGCATGTACCCCATTGCATATCTTTGTAGTAGAGGCCGAAACAGAAGCTGGCAAGTGGTTTCTTGAGTTATTGATAAATGATATTGGGATTAGTAGTGCTGAACAATGGGTGGTAATCTCTGATCAACAAAAGGTATGATTTCTCTTTAATATTTTTTAAATTGCCTCAATATCATTTACATTTACATCAACTTATGTTGTAACCATTCATTAGTTGTAGGGACTTGATCTGGCCATCAATGAATTATTGCCTAATGTGGAACATAGATATTGTCTACTACACATGTACAACAATTACAAGAAGCTGTTCAAGGGTAAGGGGATGAAAGATCAGTTGTACAAAGCAGCATTTTCAAGCAACATTCAGCAGTTTAATGATGCAATGGAGCAGTTCAAGGAGTATTCTGCAGAAGCATTTGGGTGGGTTAGTCAGAAGAATCTTGTTCACTGGTCTAGGTCACACTTTACAGAAGCTGTCAAAAGTGATATTTTGATGAACAACATCAGTGAAAGCTTCAATTCCCATATTCTCAGCAGTAGAGACAAACCTATCATCTCAATGTTAGAGATGATTAGGAACTATCTAATGACAAGAATCAGAAAAAAAAAGGATGAGGTCAAGAAGTGTAAAAATCATGTTTTGGATAGGATTCAGAAGCAACTGAACAAGGGAAAACAGGATGCACTGGATTTTATTTGTATATGGAATGGAGGAACTAAATACCAAGTCAGAGGTCCATGGGGTGAGCAATATGTAGTGGATTTGAGTGACAAAACATGTACTTGTAGGAAGTGGCAGCTAAGTGGACTTCCATGTAAGCATGGTATAGCTGCTATATGGTATGATGGGAAGAATGGAGGAAATGGGGTACCTGAGCTGTGGGTTGATGATTATTACAAAGTAGAATGTCAATCAAGGATTTATGATTACACTATAAATCCCATAAATGGACCAGAAATGTGGGATCATGTTGAGAATGTCTTTAATATTGTTGCTCCCAAATCATAAGCAACCGGGAGGCCAAAGAAGGCCGAAGAAGGTGAAGATGAAGGAAAAAGACCAACTGGAGATGCTACAAAGGCAGGGAGAAAGGGGAAATTCATAACTTGCAGAAGATGTGGTGGACTCAATCACAATTCAAGTCAATGCAAGGGGGTAGGATGTCTACCACAGAACAAAAGGAAGAAAGACCAAGATGTAAGTAATCAACAAGTTAAATTACATTGTTAATTGTATGGCATTTAATCTTTGTATTTTGCAGGGTTCAAGTAACAATGGGGAAGGTAGTGGAGGTGCATGCAGAGGTAATGGAAGGGGCAGAGGTAGAGCAACAGGAAGACCATCAACACAAGTAAGTTATGGTATTCAAATTGGTGTTGATGTGATTTTGATGATGGTTTAGATGCTCTGCTTAATTTATGTTGGTTTGGTTGTAGGATTCAAGCAACTTAATTGTTGGAACCAGTGCAAGCATGTCACAAATCCATGAAGAAGGTACTGCCAGTGCAAGCATGTCACAAACACAAAGCCATACCCGTTTGAAGAAGAGGAAGATCAGCAGAAAGTGAATCTTGATTTTGGGGATGAAGCAATGAGTTTTGGTGGTTTGGTTGTAGGATTGTCTGGTTATTAAAACAATGATTTTTGGTGGTTTGGTTGTATGATTGTGTGGTTATTAAAACAATGAAATATGGGATGTTGCAAATGAATTGCAGCTAAGTGTATTGTTTGTTTTGCTACTCTGCAATTACACTCATTTGGAAGTCTATGTAATTGCTTGGCTTGTTTTGGTACTTGCAATTTAACTCAGCAAGAAGTCAATGTAATTTAAGCTTTTGGTACTTTGCAATTCCATCTTGCTATGACTTTGATTAACAAACTGTTGTGTAATCATCATCAAATACAAGGGAATTACTTTGTTGATGAAATAGGTTGGTGATTATGTTATGTTATGTTGAACAATTGTTGGTTATATTTTGTGTTTGATTGAAACAATAAACAATAATTCATTCATTAACAGAGGATAATAAAGTTGAGTTAAAACTGACTAATAACAGAGGATAAGTGAAGAACACAAAGTTTGCTCTTTTTCATAACATATGGCAGTTCATATCAAAAGGATTACATCACAAAAGGAACACATACAACCTAGAACACATAAAACCTGGAGCACATACAACCTCATCAAAATACAAACTTGAGATTTTTTGCTTTGTGGCTTTTATACAACCTATGGACCACTAATTTCTTGGTATTTTCTTCCATGTCCATGGCCACTGTGTTCTTCATCCATATTCCCAAAAATTATCACCCAAGCAAGAAACAAACAGGCTAGGACAAGCAAAACCCAGAACAACATCCACTTGGTTCCTTGTCTTCTCTGTTCACCTCCATTACCATTCTTCTTTGTCTTCTCTGCTTCGTATTCTCTTATCCTTTGAAGTAACCCAGGTATAATCTGGACAGATCTATGACACATAGGTGGATCAAACCAAAGGAAGAAACCACATGGATGCTGCTCGAAGGAAAAAAAAAAAAAATCAGTCGAAGATGAAGAAGAAACTGAATGGGTATAGCACAAAAAAATGGAAGACTTACCAAATGATTAGCACAACTCCAAAACCTTCGGCCAGGGTTGAAATCAGTCCAAGACGTTAGCAATTTTGCCTTAACACCACAATCACAGTAAACCTCCATAAAATTCTTGATTTTTGACTTTCAACCTAGCCTATTTATGTACTGGAAGGAGGAAAGAGTTTTTTTGGCGCTAATATTTGGCGCCTTCACAAATGGTCCCTGTACTCTTTACACGTAAAATGACTATTTTACCCCTGTACAATGGCACGAGAATTGCACGTGAGTGTACTTAACAGAAAAAAACTAACAGAGTTGGACGGAAGGACCATTTGCATAAAAAGTTTCAGTACAGGGACTTAATTTTTTCGAATTTAAGTTCAAGGACCAATCCCAAAAAAGGGGTATAGCACAGGGACTATTTGTGTATTTTGCTCAAATTTTTTTGTCAAGTATAAACACGTGCACCTTGCATGATTTCAGTAAGAGGTAAAATAGTGAGTTTACAGTAAAAAAATATATATATAGGGACCAATTACCAAATTTTTGAGTTAAATATTTGATGTCAACTCTTTCTTCTCTCTCCTCCTTTAACCTTTCCTTTCCCCTTCTTCCCTCTCTTCTTTCTTCTCAGTTCACACATACCCGCATGAAACTCACACACACACGCGCATGAAACTCTTTGATTGCCCGAAAGTCAGGATTCTTTCTAGCTCGCTGAATGAAGAGTAAAAATTCCAACTTCCATTGAAAGACAGGAGTTGAACATTCTTCCCACAGTCCTCCCGCTTTGGAGGTCGGAGGGAGATCTATCACATCTTGTCGAAAAATTAAACCCGAGGGTTTGATGTAGATCTTGTTGTCGGCAAGGCGGGGAATTGACGGATCCAACGCGTGGGAATTGTTTGCCGGTGCTAATCGATTTCGGGGACACCGGCCGAAGCTTGACCGTCGATGGAGAGGATGGCAATGGCAGATTGTCTAAAATTCTTTCCTGTTAATTGAGAAGAGTTTCCAAAATTTATGAAATTCTTTTATAAATTAGGTGTATAAGAATTGATTAGGAATGATGAAATTTTTAGAAATCAAAGGAGAAGACATGTGATTTGGAGGGAGAGTGGAAGTGGGTTGGTATGAGGATGGAGGCGTTGATGGGGTTGGTGTAGTGGTGGTGGCAACAATAGCTGCCCCTTTGTCAATGATTCCTTTGTACACTTCCCCAAATCCACCCTTCCCAATGACCACCAAATCCACCCTTCCCAATGACCAATCTTTCATCGAAATTCTGGGTTGCAGATTTAATATGGGCAAGCGAAAAGCAGCGGCCGCCTTGAAGTCCCGATGAAGATGACAATGATGATGAAGTATGACTGGCCATACTCTTGTTCTTCTTCCTGATGTCGCCACAAGTAATAAACAATGATATTCAATAGAGTAATTAAAATCATGAGTGCCGTGAAAAAGAACATGTTTCCTAGTGAGATGGATTGCGGATGGGCACTGGGGTTAGTTAATCAGAAATAATATACAAGAAAGCAGTTTAAGAACAGTTAGCTAAACTGAAAGAGTAGTCAACTTTTTGTAGGGTATTTTAGTTTGGCTTTCTCAGAAATATTAACGAACATAAATAAAGATGAAACAGAAATTAATTTACTTAATTGAAGTTGAGGCTTGTGTTGGATACAATCTTTGTAAGACAAAATTGCTCAATGTGACAATTCTTACTAACAGATTAAATGCTCAGATTTCAGTGTAAAGGAACTGTCAAATCGGGGTCTATTTATATATACTAAAGAGTTGTGGTGCCTTTCTGCGAATAGACACATTTTTAGATCTGACAAATCTGGACCGTCGGATCACACCTGATCGTGTGAGCGCGATCTACGCACTAACTGCTGCGTAACCGTCCCCAACTGCACCATTTGAGCTGGACAAAAGGTAACTGTCCCGAACTGCACCCCTTTGAGCTAGACAAGCGCGAATTCCAAAGTGCAAAGTGCACCTCTAAAATGCCCATTGCGCGTGCGCATGCGCGCTCGGGCTCTAGCTCGCACCATCCCTCGCAGCTGCTTGTGCTAACTGAAGACACCCTACCAGGTTGGACCTTGGAAGTTTTCTCCTGGAGTGGGTCATTTAATAAAATACATTTAATCATCTTTTTTATTCAATGTGAGATATGACTTTTCATATTTTCATAACTCTTTAAATACCAATGTTAAGTTGCGTACATTAAACATTAACATCTCATTCCCCTAAAATTGATTTTGGGATAGTAAATATACTAACTTAATTTACTCGAAATGTAGATTTTATTTTTGCAACTTATTTTTATTTTCAATAAATAGAATCAAACTAGAAACTTGATCAAATATTGATCAAACACCAATTATTGAAACCAATTTCTAACACTTTTTGTTCATTATTGCCATGAGTTGACCCCAGGATGGGGAGTCTTAAAATTGGAAACTTCCAAGTAGTTTTCACTTTATGCTAAACCGGTAATATGAGGATGGAGGCGTTGATGGGGTTGGGTGTAGTGGTGGTGCATGTGGATGGAAGAGAAAGGGAGTTGAGAATGAAGAAGAAATAGGTGTAAGAATTACTTTATAATTTATTTACTTACATTAATATTTTCGTATCAAGTTTTAACAAATTAAAAAATTATGAGTATTTTTGTCTATAAAAAAAAATGCATGGATAATTTTACCCCCGAGCAAAGTCATGTGAGAGACACGTGAGCGCATTTAATGAAAAAAAAATTAACGGAGTTGGACGGAAAGACTAATTGTATAAAAAGTTTCTGTATATAAACTTAAGTTTTTCAAATTTCAGTTCAATGACCAATCCCAGAAAAGGGGTACATCGCAGGTACTATTTGTGTAGTTTGCTCTTATAAAAATGAGTACAAGTGCAAAGGAAGTGTGTATTAAAGTGAGATACAAAGATAAATGAATATAATTAAGAATACAAAAGGTTTAAAAAAAGAAATAAAATAGGTAAATAAAAATGTATATAAAGATAACTACGTGTGTATTGCATGTGCCATGAAGACTTGTAAAAACAATATGAAAACCAATAAGAACCCGTTTGGTCATGCATTTTAGCCAAAATACAGTAATAAAACGCAGTTTATTTACAAAATTGTATTTCAATGTTGCGGCAAAAAAAACTGTGTTTTCAAAACGCTGAAATTCTGGCTTTTTTCTAAAACGCTGATAGGAAAAAAAACTGCGTATTAAAGTGATATCTCAAACACATTTATAAGAAAATACTTGTGTTTTTTTAAACACTGCATTTTGTAAACGTGCATAAAACGACCTCTAAGACAAGAATTTATGTGGTTCAACAAATTTGTCAGGAGAATATGGCAAATAATTTCATTATACTCCTTTCGTTCTAGGCAAAGAGTCAATTTTTACTTTTTTGAGTCAACTTAGTTAAAGTTTGATCAATAATTTACAAAAATTTAGTTATTTTTACAAAGTTATGAAAGTTGTAATCATAGTATTCTTAAGATAATTTTTAATTAATAAAATTTTATTTTCTAAAATATAAGTAAAATATGTTAAATTTTAATTTGATTTAGTCACATGTTGTTCCTAAAAGAAAAAAATAAACTCTTTACCTGAAACGGAGGAGTATCAAACTAATATACAAATAGAAATATCGTGGCTCACAAATACTCTCTAATCCAAATCCCTGTTACACCGAAATAATACCCCAAAGAAACAAACAAGAAATGTGTGGCTCACAAACTCTCAAAGAAAAGATTCAAAAGAATCCAACATGGATAGTAAAGACAAAGCCAAATCAGCAAAGGAAATCCATGACGTGGCAGTGCAAGCTCAGCAGAAGGTTTCATCAAACGTTGCAGCAGATAATAACCATGAGCATCTTTCTATTATAGGAGAGAGAGATTGTTATGAATAGATACTTTGTATGTATTTTTTCTTAATTGTATAAATAGGCCTTTTTCCTTTCTTTTTTTATGTACAGAAAACAACAGTTTACTCAATACAAAGCAAGGTTGAAAACCCCAATTCTTATTTCTGCACATTGTTCTTATTTTCATTATTCTACAATCATTCAATATCACTCAATCAGGATCAATCAATCTCATTTCATGATCAGCTCATATCTTCAACATGGTATCAGAGCTCCATGATTGATTGATCACATCAGTTACTTATCTTTCTCTTTCAATTTATCTGTTGAAACTTCAGTATTAACGTTCATCCTCATTCACCACAGATAACTCAGCACACCAATTGTTTGCTGAATTGCTCATTGTCGTTTTTCACAAAACACAGATTCATAATCAATATTCTATATTAAATTCTTAAATTCTTTTTTTTTTTTTTGAGAAACAGGGGCGGTACCGTGCTAGATTTTATTAAAAGAAAAAATAAATACAAACTTGAGGGGGACAACCAGCCTTGCCCTTATAAGAGGGAGGACAGAGGAGCCTTACCTCGAAAAGGAAATACAGAGAGAAAAACTCTAAGCAACTAAGCAAAAAAGAAAAAATCCACGCTAGTTAGGAACTACGAATTCTCGCAACTGACTGAGAGTCCAACATGATCTCACCTCTAATGGAACAAGGAAGGTCAGCAAGGGTATTGAAATCTTTATCCGAACAAGTGTCAACCGCTAAATTGGCAAGCCCGTCTGCAACAACTAGTATGACTCAAGATGATGATATCACCATTAGAACTGATGTTTCATCACCCAAACTTCGACCTCATGAAATTCCCAGTAGTCCCTACTATTTGCTTCCCTCTGATCACAACATTAATGCTGTGATTATTTCACCTCCATTGGATGGAACCAATTATCTTACCTGGTCCAAGAGGTTCATTAGGAGCATTATAGTGAAAAACAAGCTAGGATTTCTTGATGGCACAATCACTGCACTAGACACTCGAGATGAATTGTATTCTCCTTGGATTAAATGTAACACTGTCATCACTTATTGGATGATAAACTCAGTACTAGGGAAATAGCAGCCACTGTCTTTTATATAGATTCTGCACAAGAGATGTGGGAAAGGCTCAAAACTAGATTTGATCAGCCAGACAATATTAGAATTTATCATCTCCAACAACAACTCAGTCTGTTGGAGCAAGGCACTATGTCAGTCACAGATTATTTCACCAAGCTCGCTGGTATGTGGGAAGAATTGCACAATTATAGACTCCTACCTGATTGCTCATGTGGTTTATGCACTTGCAATGCTCTCAAAACCATAAGTGATGTTCAACAGTCAGATCATGTTTTCAAATTTCTCATGGGACTGAATGAGGTATTTGAACACATAAGATGAAAAATCATCCTCCTATCCCCTTTTCCCTCCTTAGATAAAGTCTATTCTATGGTTCTGAGAGAGGAAAGGCAGAAGATGACTAGGGTTCACTCTACCCCCACTATAGAACCATCTGCATGATTGTTAATAAAAGAAAGGATAGGGACGTTATATGTACTTACTGTGGAAAGACTAATCATACCAAAGAGAAATGCTATAGGTTGATTGGCTTTCCACCCAACTTCAAGTTTACTAAGCAGAAGCCTGGATATGGGCCTCCTCAAGATAAATTTGCAGCAAATCAGGTCTCTATTGAAGGCCAAGGATCTCAATCAAAACTTAAAATCACACAAGATCAGATTCAGAAGCTTCTTTCACTTGTTCCTTCAGAGCCTGTTCAGAACAGAATTGGTGGATCATCTCAACAAAGTGGGTCACCAATCAGTCAAGGCACCCCATATGGAACTCCTGTCATGAATGAAGGAGAGGCATCAGCTAGCATGACAGGTATAATCTGTCATGACTCTAAACATTTTCCTCCAACTTATATAAATATTCCATGGATTATTGACACAGGAGCAACAGATCATATGGTCTGTTCCGCTCATTTCTTAACTCACAACAAAACTCCTTTTACAAATTTTGTTCAATTACTAAATCAAACCAAAGTTTCAGTTACACACATTGGACATGTAAAACTCACAGATTACATAACACTACAGAATGTTCTATGTGTTCCATCATTTCATGTAAATTTAATCTCCATCAAAAGACTTGTTAAGGATAGTTCACTCAACATTTTATTTAAAAATAACAAAGTTTACATGCAAGACTTATGTTCTTGGAGAATGATTGGTCAAGTTGATGAAAACAGTGGCCTCTATCACTTCAGCAAACCTGCAATCAAGTCATCTTTGACAAATCAAGTGCCTATTGATGCACAAGTTCCTTCTCAATGTCTTAATCTGTCTTTCCCTAAAGAGTCTTTGTTATGGCATTTTAGATTAGGACACCCTTCCAAAGAAAGGATAAACTTGATTCATGCTAGATCAAAATATGTTCAGAAAGTTCATCCTGAAAATTGTATCACTTGTCAGCAGAGTAAACAAAAGTATTTATCTTTTCCCTTCAGCAGCTCTATTTCATCTTCTCATACATTGTGATATATGGGGCCCTTATTCTCAAGAAACTATTAATGGTTGTCATTACTTCTTAACAATTGTAGATGACCTATCTCGAATGACTTGGGTACATCTATTGAGATATAAATCAGAAGTAAGACATCAGATTAAGACTTATATCACAATGATCAAGACTCAATTCCAAAAGAATGTAAAAATCTTAAGATCAGACAATGGTCTTGAATTTATTATGAAAGATTTCTTTGCAGAAAAAGGTATTATACATCAGACTTCTTGCATATATACTCCAGAGCAGAATGGTGTGGTGGAAAGAAAACATCAACACATCCTTAATGTAGCTAGAGCTTTATTGTTTCAAGCATCTCTACCCTTAAAATTCTGGGGAGATGTTGTTCTCACTGTTGTGCATATCATTAATAGGATTCCTAGTCCCTTTTTGAAAGGGAAATCACCATATGAAATTGTTTTTCACAAAACACCAGACTATAGCCACCTTAGAGTCTTTGGCAGTCTGTGTTACTCTTCAACTATTAAAGTCCATAGATTGAAATTCAATAAAAGGGCAGATCCATGTATTTTCTTAGGATATCCTCCTAACATCAAAGGATACAAAGTTTTCAATTTAATCACTCAAAAAATACAAGTCACACGAAATATTATTTTTAAAGAAATATATTTCCTTATGCAGACCCTAATGTTCACACATACATTGGTTCAGAATCACTTGTTTCTAATGATCAAGATCCATTTCATATAGATGATTTTGATATATTACATAAATATGATTACATACCTAATCAACAACGAAACTCATCAAATACCAATCCTTCTTCTAGTGATTCTCTCTCACTTCAATCTCAACAAGAATTGTTTGAAAGAAATGATCAAGTTTCCCCTTCACAAGAAACTTTCATCAGCTCTACTGATTATAATGAGTCCACCCCTTCCTTTTCAGACTCCTCCCAATCTCCTTCTTCTTAAAATAACTCACATGTAATGCCCAGGAGATCAGAAAGAGTTAGACATGCTTCTTCATATTTACAAAACTATCAATGTAGTTTAGTTCATCAAGATCAATCACAAAATGTTGCCTATCCATTATGCAACTTCATAAATTATTCTAAACTCTCACACTCTCACAAAAGCTTTGCCCTCAATATAAGTTCTCATAAAGATCCACAAACTTATAATGAGGCTATTCAATATGATCACTGGAAGACTGCTATCAATTCTGAATTACAGGCTCTCCAAAATAATAAAACTTAGTCAATTGTCCCTTTACCTATTGGTATTAAACCAATAGGTTGCAGATATGTTTTCAAAACTAAGTTCAAATCAGATGGATCTCTTGATAAATACAAAGCTAGACTAGTTGCTAAACGGTATACTCAAAAATATGGGATAGATTATCTAGATACTTTTAGTCCAGTTGCAAAACTCACCTCAGTCAGAGTATTTTTTGCCTTAGCTGCTATTCATGATTGGCACATTGCTCAGTTAGATGTGCATAATGCATTTCTTAATGGTGAGTTAGATGAAGATATTTATATGGAGTTACCTCCTGGTATCCATATTCAGGGGGAATCATCTCCCCAAAAGTTAGTATGCAAGCTTCATAAATCATTGTATGGCTTGAAGCAAGCCTCAAGACAATGGAATTGTAATCTAACATCAACTCTTTTGTCCCTTGGTTTTAATCAATCAAAATCAGACTATTCTTTGTTTTCTAAACAAGATAAATCTGATATCATTATTCTCATTGTATATGTGGATGATATTCTCATAGGAGGAAACAACATTGCCTCCATTAATTCAATAAAATCCCTTTTGCAAGATAAATACAAAATCAGGGACATGGGTCCAGCAAAATATTTTTTGGGCATTGAAATAGCAAGATCAGACAAAGGTATTCATCTTTGCCAAAGAAAATACACCCTTGAAATTTTGGAAGATGCTGGAATGTTGGCTTGTAAACCAACAGTTTCCCCCATTGAGTTCAATCATAAGCTTTCAACAAAGAATGACAAGCAATTAACAGATCCTACATTCTATAGAAAGATAGTAGGAAGATTGATATATCTTAGTCTTACTAGACCAGATATATCATACTCAGTAGGAATCATTAGTCAATTCATGGATAAACCGTGTCAAGATCATTTACAAGCTGCATTTAGAGTTCTTAAATACTTAAAGGGCAGCATAGGGCAAGGTATACTGATGCCAATCCATTCAAATATTCAATTACAAGCCTTCAGTGATTCAGATTGGGCTGCTTGTCCAGACACAAGAAGATCCATTACAGGATACTGTGTTTATTTGGGAAACTCCTTGATTAGTTGGAAATCAAAGAAACAACAAACTGTTTCTAAATCCTCAACTGAAGCTGAATACAGAGCTTTGGCTCATGTTTGTATGGAAGTCATTTGGATCAAAAGTCTACTCAAAGATTTCTTCATTCAGATCAACAATCCTATCACAATTTTTTGCGATAACCAATCAGCTATTCATCTAACTAAAAATCCTATGTTTCATGAAAGAACAAAACATATAGAAGTGGATTGTCATTACATCAGAGAAAAAACATTATCTGGCATTGTTAGACCTGTTCACATAAATTCAAAGTATCAACTTGTAGATATCTTCATCAAAGCATTAACAGGTAATACACTTAAGTTTTTGACATCCAAGATAGGCATGATCAATATCTATGCTCATCTTGAGGGGGAATCTCAAAGGAAAGATTCAAAAGAATCCAACATGGATAGTAAAGACAAAGCCAAATCAGCAAAGGAAATCCACGACGTGGCAGTGCAAGCTCAGCAGAAGGTTTCATAAAACATTGCAGCAGATAATAACCATGAGTATCTTTCTGTTATAGGAGAGAGAGATTGTTATGAATGGATACTTTGTATGTATTTTTTCTTAGTTGTATAAATAGGCCTTTTTCCTTTCTTTTTTTATGTACAGAAAACAACAATTTACTCAATACAAAGCAAGGTTGAAATCCCAATTCTTATTTCTGCATATTGTTCTTATTTTCATTAGTCTGCAATCATTCAATATCACTCAATCAGGATCAATCAATCTCATTTCATGATCAGCTCATATCTTCAACACAAACACTATAGTAATCAAATGTGGGCTGCTTCATCATCTTACCGTACAATCCACTTCAATCAAATTACAAATCAGCTCCGCAAAAAAGGTTCTGCCGCTAAGAATCATGATGCGGAGGTTTAGACAGGATCCTTTATTTTAAAAAAGGTGTTTAATCTTATATTTTAATCGTCAGATCTTTGTTATATGTGTATTAAAAATTACGAAGTAATTAATGTTATTTATTCTTATGCACATGTAGCAAAGATCCGACAGTTGAAATAAGAGATAGAACATCTTTTCTGAAAAAAAGGATCCTATCGGTGAAGGTTATACCAAATTTTGATATAAATGCACCATGTGCTTTTTTCAGGTTGTACCTTGATATGGGAATAGGAGTAGTGATTTGCTTAATTCGTCTATTTGCCAAAGCAAGGTATGAACATTGTAGCATACGGTACATTAATCTTTGGGAGTAATTTATTCTGAGGCAAAAGCTAAAGCTACTTTAGGGAAAATGAGACATCATAAAAAGAAAAGAGCCAAAAGGCCCAATTATTGTATATTTTTTAAACTAGAAAAATGGAAGGGACACTGATTTGCACAACTGCCACTAGCTTGTCTATAAATATAAGAGCTTCCAATTCTAATGGCTCCTAAGCAGGATTCCATAGATAGTGCAACATGAAAGGCTCAATTGCCTGTTCAATATTGGTCATTGAGAGGAATAAACCTTATATCGCAATGGTTATTGTACAGTCAATTTACGCTGGCATGGCTTTGTTTTCCAAGGCAGCAGTATCTCATGGAATGAGCCCTTATGTTTTTGTTGTCTATCGCCAAGCATTTGCCACTCTTACCTTAGCTCCGTTTACTTTCTTCTTCGAAAGGTGACACAAACATACTCTTTCTCTATTCATTTAATCTTAGAAATTAAAGTTTTCCTTCTATCTGCAGGAACACTGCTGCTCGGTTATCTTATACTTTACTCTGGAAGATCTTCTTGACTTCTTTGTTTGGGTATATTTCTTAGATAAAAGTTAAGATTGCTTTTGTTAAGGTTTTTTAATGAACTGATCAGCCAGCTTGAGCTCTCCGCTCAGTCATAGCCTGATTCAGCTCAACTCATGGTGGGTTCGACTCGAGCTCAAACATGCATATATCAAGTCAGGCTCGACTTTGCTTGAATCAGCTCGGCAATCACTATATGATCTAGTATTTCTGAACCTGGCCCAATAGGACTCGAGCTCCACCCATTTATCGCTTGATGTCTGAGGTAGTCGAGCTGGGTTTGAACCTAGATTCCTTGGATTGACTCAAGCCCAAGCTCGACTCGAACTCAATTAGAATTAAAAGACGAAGCTCGAACCTCAACTCGGCTCAAGTCATTTGCAACCTTAGCTTTTGCGAAAGCAACATACAATAGAATATGCAAAGATTAAGACACTTACAACTGTTCATTGCCGCTTTTGCTTTCCCACAAGCTTCATCTACTTCGGTTTTAGAGTAACCCTGTTCGTGATACAATCCACTTCTGCCTGTCTCTATCACTAATATAAACCTTCAAAGCTGTTAGTTGTTGTGGGCAGTGCCAGGAAAATCTGGAAATTGACAGTGAATTGTAACACGAGCAAAATTATTGTCAACTTTTCCAGAAGAATATGGTGTCAGCGTTCTATATTTGTCCATTCCAATTCCGACCCCTATGATTGTCTGAAGACTTGATAACAACTGAAATACACTCATGGCACTATACATACGATTTCACTGATTATTACTCGTACGTGGAAACATTTCAGGATTACACTTACTTTGAATTTATACTGTTTCGCAATCAACCATACCTCTGCAACGTACGCTGCTGCAGCCACAAATTTGATTCCCGGAATTACATTCGTGATGGCTGTTCTTCTAAGGTATCTTGAAAACTTAAAACTGTTATCAGTACTGTGCCCATCCTTAGGACTAATGTTACTTTGGGGAAAAACATGGATTTTAAGATAGTTATTTTCTATAAAGACTCAAACTTTTATGATTTTATTTGAACCAAAAGGGACACACACACACACACACACACACACATATATATATATATATATATATATATATATTACTCCCTCCATTCGAACTTGAGTCTCTTTGTAGTTTGCAAGAACTTAGGAAGTTGACTTTTACGCCATTTTAATGCATAAACATGAATGCCATTAGTATCCACACTATAGTATTGGAAGTGCACATTGGGACATGATATATAACGAAAAGTATCAAGTAACTTCATAACAAAAGCGATACTAATTTTGGGACAAAAATTTCAAAAAAGGGACACTCAAACTGGGACGGAGGGAGTACTATTTTGCTATGTTTCAAAAATATTGATCATGATTGCTGCTTTTTGGGTGAAATGACCTTGAAAATTCAGGATGGAAGCTGTTTACATAAAGCAATGGAGTGGAATGGTTAAGGTGCTTGGTTTTGTAGTCAGTGTTTCTGGGGCTCTGGTGTTTGCTTTCGTCAAGGGTCCTCCTTTAAAGTTTATGAACTGGTATCCGGCTTATCAAAATGAAATTCCAGGCACATCTATGAAGCATAGTTCCAAAGGGGACTGGATTAAAGGTCCTCTTATCATGCTTTCAGCAAACATAGCATGGTCTTTCTGGGCTATAATTCAGGTTATCCATTCTCCATTTGTGTAACTCCTAAATCTTTTTCAGCCGAGCAATTTTTAATTAATTTGTCTCTAGCAAGAGTTGAACACTTGACAAATTCCTTGAAAATGTGGACCCTACCAAATCAAGCTACAGCTTGTTGGTCGTTCTAAACATCAGCGTGTGTGTATGTGTGCCTGTGTGAGAGAGAGAGAGAGAGAGGGCTAACAAAAGGTCGTCGTTTGTTACATTTCCAGGCTCCTCTTGTGAAGCAATATCCAGCAAAGCTGCGCCTTATTACTCTTCAATGTTCATTTAGCTGCATACAAGCGGCGGTTTGGGCCATAGCAATGGAGAGGAACATATCCTTGTGGAAGCTTGGATGGGACATCAACCTTTTTTCTGTGGTCTACTGTGTAGGAAATTTCTTTCCCTCCATCATATCATTGCACTTGATATTTAAGAAGTTTTATGAATTTACATAGAAACTGAATTGCCCCCATTGACTTCATATCAGAGTTGACGAAATAGTACTCCAAATTATAATAAAGAGCGTCTGGCAGGAATTTGAAAAGTTAAATTTTTAAGCGGTTGTAATTTTGAATTTTTCGAAGAGCATAGGTTTTGTGGAAAAATACGAAACTTTGCCCCCTTGTATCGGATCAAGAGTCTGATGAAACTAGTATATTGCCCTGATGAATGGACGCTTCTGTTAATACCACACTGTAGAATTGCAACACTTCCTAAGTTAAATTCTTGTGAATAGTCTGCATAGAGATTTTGTTGCTCTAATCTTGCGCAGTTGTTATTGAACAAAATGCAGGGAGTGATGGTCACAGGGATGAATAATTGGGTTCAAGTATGGGCTATAGAGAAGAAAGGCGCAGTCTTTACAGCAATGTTTGCTCCATTGGCACTAATTATAACTGCTATTTTCTCAGCATTCTTGTGGAACGAGATCCTTCACTTGGGAAGGTCACATTTCCTTTGCTTTGTCTGCTCCTGAAATTACTTTATGGGCAAGCCCTTCCAGTTGTTGAACAGTCACCGTATTAAATTTTTTTTTTTTTTCTTTAGTGTTTTGGGGGCTATATTACTAGTGGGGGGACTCTACGGCGTCCTCTGGGGGAAGAACAGAGAGGTAGAACGAAAAATAAATGAACAAAGATTGGCAGAAAACAAAGAGGAAATCGTGTTGCAGTCTATCACTCATCAGTAATTGAGATGAAGAGAAGACGCTTCTAATTGCAGATTGAATGATAGCTCTGACGTGAATGCAATTTTTGACAAAGCAGTTCCTCCTCAAGATGATGAAACACCACATTGTGGCATTGGTATATGCTGTCCAGATTCAAGTCCAACTATCTTTTATCTCTTTTTCCTTGTGTTCTCCTGGATTCTTAATTTTAGCCTAACAGGAAAAATCCAAGAAAGGAAAAGGAACTTGAATGCGATATAAACACCTGAATGATTCTCGTGATACATTTCTAGTGGTGCACAGTTTTTTCTTCTTTTGATATGGAAGAATAAATCCCAAAAATGATATTCGCAGCACTCTAGTGATACTTGTTGACTAATGTGCTGAAATGTTTTTGAAATAATGGATTCATGAATTAGTTTAGTTCATGAATTAGTAAGTGCATGAATTAGATAGTTTATGTATCTCTTAAAGTCAGGATAGAATCATGAATTATTCTAGAATTCTCATATGTTAAGTATAAATACTCATGTCATGTATGCTGAAATAGTGAGTTGAGAATATACTCCCTCCGTCCCTAAATTATTGTCTTCCTTTCTTTTTTTCGTCCGTCCTAAAATAATTGTCTTGTTTGAAACTTTCCTTTTTAGAATATCACTTTTACTATTTTACCCTTACTTTTTCTTCCTACTTTAATTATGGGCCACATACACATGGCCATTAAAGGAAACAACACACTTTTTCAATACTATTCCAATATTAATAATCAACTCAATTGAATTTTCTTAATCCGTGTGCCGGATCAACCCAGACAATAATTTAGGGACTGAGGGAGTATAAAATATAGTCTTCTCCTCTACATCTTTCTCTCCATTTCTCTATAGATTTTCTACCCACATATCCTCCCATAAAACATAAAGTACTACCTTCCGATCCTAACAAGTGGTATCAGAGCATAGGCTCTGCAGAAGGTAGTTCTTAGCCACCAAACAAATCTATCCAAAAAAAAAAAAGTCAGTTTGTCAAAAATGACCAACTCGAGTGATTCACCACCTATCCCTATATTTTCCGGTGAGAATTATGATCATTGGGTCGTGAAGATGAGAACAATCTTCATTTCCAAAGATCTGTGGGAGTATGTTGAAGACGGTTTTGAAGAACCCGAAGACCCGAGTGCGTTGGAGAATGAAGGAAAGAAGAAATTGAAGGAGGATCGAAAGAAGAATGCAAAGGCTCTCTCGTACCTTCAACAAGGTGTGTCAACGGAGTTGTTTTCAAGAATTATGAAAGCAACCACCACCAAAGAAGCATGGGAGATTCTTGAAAAGGAGTTCCAAGGTGACTTGAAGGTAAAGAACGTAAATCTTCAAACTCTTAGGAGAGAATTAGAGAATTTAAAAATGAAAGATTCTAAAAATATTAAGGATTATTATACTAGGGTGATGGATATTATTAATCAAATGAGAGGGCTTGGTGAAATTGTTCAAGATAGTAGAGTTGTTGAAAAAATTCTTGTTAGTTTGCCTCCTAAATTTGATGCTATGGTGTCTATTATTGAAGAAACTAAAGATATTTCTTCATTAACGGTTCAAGAGTTGATGGGTTCTTTAAAAGCTCATGAGAAGAGGTTGGAGAGACACTCCGAAAAATCTGTTGAGAGTGCTTTCCAATCTAAGCTGAATTTGGGTTCGAAAGTTTTTGAAAAAAGTGGTGAATGTAGTGATCAAAGAAGGGGGGAGTCATTTAAAGGTGGTAGACTTGAAGGCAGTCAAGGTAGAGGCCGTGGTAGAGGCTTTAGAAGCAGCGGAAGACAAAATTTTGAAAGTAGAAATGGAGGTAGGCAAAATTTCAATCGAGAACTAAATTCAAAAAATTCCCAAAATTGTAATATTTGCGGGAAAAAAACAATCATAGTTCTGAAGATTGTTGGTTTAAGGGAAAACCAAAGTGTTATCGTTGTCAAAAATTTGGCCACAAAGAGAAGGACTGTAGAGTGAAAAATATGCAGCAAACAACCCATTTCTTGGAGGAAAAAGAAAGTGAAGGGAACATGTTTTATGCTGGTCAAAGTGCAACGTACCGAGTACAAGAATAATGTATGGTACGTGGACAGCGGTTGTAGCAATCACATGACGGGAGATAAATCAATTTTTGTGACTATGGATACCTCCATAGGTTCACAAGTGAAGATGGGAAATGGAGCTTTGGTAAAGGCGCAAGGAAAGGGCACAATTTGTGTGCAAACGAAGAAGGGGGCGAAGTACATTCATGAAGTTTTGCTGGTTCCGGAGTTGGCTACAAATTTATTGGGTGTTGGGCAGCTTGTAGAGCATGGATATGCAGTAAATTTCAAGGATGATTGTTGTAAGATTTATGATAAAAATGGTGCACAACAGTTGGTTGCTTCTATCAAAATGGAGAGAAACCGAAGCTTTCCACTTGTCTTCAATTATGCTGAAAATGTGGCTTTGAAAGCTCACATTCTTGAAGATACATGGCTGTGGCATAAAAGGCTTGGGCATTTAAATTTTCATAGTCTCAAGCTACTTCAACAAAAGAACATGTTTCAAGGCCTTCCGAAGATTGAGGAGGTTCATGAAGTGTGTGAAGGGTGTGCACTTAGGAAGCATCATCGGCAATCTTTTCCGAAGGGTAGTGCTTGGCGAGCCAAGGAAAAATTAGAGCTGATTCATACGGACGTGTGTGGGCCTATGAAAAATCCAACTCATGCCAAACAATAGGTATTTCATTCTCTTCATCGATGACTATAATAGTATGACTTGGGTTTATTTTATGAAGCAAAAATCTAAGGTGTTTTACATTTTTAAAAAGTTTAAAGCTCTTGTTGAGAAACAAACTTGGCATGTTATTAAATTTCTTAGAAGTGATAAAGGCAAGGAATACAATAACAATGAGTTTGACAAGTTTTGTGAAGATGAAGGCATTGATAGACAGCTCACTGTTCGCTATACTCCACAACAAAGGCTGAAATGTTTTTGAAATAATGGATTCATGAATCAGTTTAGTTCATGAATTAGTAAGTGCATGAATTAGATAGTTCATGTATCTCTTAAAGTCAGGATAGGATCATGAATTATTCTAGAATTCTCCTATGTAAAGTATAAATACTCATGTCATGTATGCTGAAATAGTGAGTGTTGAGAATATATAAAATATAGTCTTCTCCTCTACATCTTTCTCTCCATTTCTCTACAGATTTTCTACCCACATATCCTCCCATAAAACATAAAGTACTACCTTCCGATCCTAACAATACTGTATATATATATATATATATATATATATATATATATATATATATCTTTCTGAAATAAGAATGAATAACTTGGTTATACTAATAGATTCAAAAGATTTAACGGAAAAATACACGATTGGATCAATAAAGCAACAAACATATTATTCCTTTTTCTCACATCTCTTGATTCACATTCGCAGATAATTATGGAATATTGTTAGGCTAGTTGACGCATCGCATTCGGTAATCTGTAAATTGTAATGGAATGTTACCGTATCATTTTTGTTTTTATTTTGAGAAAAAGACCTTCCAGTTCTCCAATCATTATGGAATGTTAGGCTAGTTGACGCATCGCATCGCATTCGGTAATCCGTAATTGGGGCCATGATTATGAATTTGGTGGTGCATGTTCTTAAGATCGAATTAAGCCTAATTGTGATATTCTTCTCTTTTTCGGTGGTTAAGAGATTGAAAGAAAATATCTCTTTTAATAATGGGGGCCTCCTCAAGTGTATTTTGACTATAACTACCACCAAGCATACCCTTAAATGGAAGTTGGCATGTCCCAATGGAGCATCATGGGAGTTTAATATGGAGTCACATTGATATATTAATCCATGGATTATACATGTGGGAGTGGTAGGGTCGTGAATTTGCGGTCTAGTTCTTGCGTAAGCTTCTCTTCGCTGCAAGTTTCATTTTACTTTCCTAGAAGTTCTTTTTCAAAAATTCCACTCCAATCGACCATGTCACTCCTCTTCTACGACGTCCTATCAACCAGACACTGCACCAACAACACTAGCTAGCTTTTCGGCTGTAACACAAGACTTGGTGCTATAGTAAAGACTGTCTTTAATTATTGTGATTGAAGATTGTGTGTTTTCAGGAGATTTTAAAATGCTTAGTGCAGCAATTTGTAACTATTTTGTATTTTGCCTGGCATTAGATCGTTATGTTATAAAAGAAATGCATACATAAAACATCTTATACACTCCAGTGCACTTGCAGCGAGGGACGTGACATTTCCCAATCTTCATATTTTCACACAAGATTGCAGTAAGTGATGTGCTATGTGACCTAGAGCCTAGAGGGGGTAAGGGCTAGGATACGCATTGACCTACAACAATGGCACAATGACACCACCTCTAAAGGCACCTTAGTGTCCACCATGATCGATTTTGTTGGTTACACAGAGAGCTATATATAGAATCTAGGCCATTTCCGTAAAGTCTTAAGATTTTGGAAAGATAGCATATCCTGATTCAAGTATATCTCATGTCTATTTAGTGTAAGACATGTTTCATGATGAAGAGCGTGCAATTGGATGAAAGGAAAAGACAAGGACAATCAACCTAATTATGCTCTAAGAGAGAAAATAGAGTTGTCGAAAGCACATATGTTACTGCCTATTGTTAAAGCTAAGCATGTTTCTCCGGTGCATAGATCAAACATGCATGATTGTACTGTCCTCTAAGATTCTTGGTGAAATCATGGCATGTCAACGTAAATGGAATATTGATACTGGACATTAATTAATTTTGTAGCCCTATCAAAATTTCTTCTTGTGGGAAGATGGAAAGGGGAAGAGTGGTGTCATTTCTGAGGTAAAACGTTTTCCGCTGGGTAACCTTATTCCTTCATCCTCGAATTTTGTTTGGTATGACCGAAAGGGAGAGGGAGATAATCCTTGTTTGATGAGGTAGTAAAGTTGGAAGGGCCGAAAGCATCACCACAGTATTTATGGCGTATAAGTATTGATTTAAGCCTATGTCCCAGTTCTTGTTTGTTATTTTTCGTTATTCTGCTATTCTGCACATGTTGTAAAGTGTACTGGTGAATTCTATATATGGTTCAATGAGTTTTAGCTTACGTAAAGTTGATGAACATGCATGTTGTTAATATAGTCGGTGCATGGAATACGTACCAGCACAGCACTAGTGATCAATGTGGTCTAGAACTCAAGCCAAACGACAGGGCTTTGAGAGCTGAGATATGGAATCAATTACTGAGATCAGATGGAACTACAGAAGGAAGGAATTGGAGAGATGAGTATGCTGATCTTTTGCATGAGGTAATGAGGATGGTTGTTCAAGCTCATTTTTAAAGAAGTAATATAGATATATGAATCAATTAATGTTAATTGTTACAAATACGTAGGTACAATGTTAACTTGGGCTAGATAGCTACAAGAAGGTTCCAAAAATACGGATTAATTTGGTTGGTTGACAAAAATAAACAAATTTGGGATGTCTCCATTTGAAAATGATCTCGATCTCTCTATTTTGACCAATTTTGGGGCAGTCATGTATTAGTAATTTGTAACATCAAGATGAGGTCTCATAAGGAAAGGAATGGACATGTACATACATACATACATACATACTGCAACACCAATTTCTATATATACTTGTGTTGTGGCAATCTGTACCCTGGCTGTTAGTTATGGCTGAACCAAAGCCCATATATATATATATATATATATATATATTTGAATAAGAAGAAGGAGATAAGAAGAAAGAAGTCCACGATTGTTAATATGATCAGCATGCAGGATTTGTGTCAGTTTTCCCAAATTCTTTGTCGAGGGGAAGTTGGCAAATTCCGGTGATTTTAGTCTTATTTATATAGGTGATTTAATTAATATGATCATGTTAATGTTAAGGTGACATGCACATATCAACAATAATACGTAATAATCTTTAGTAGTAGAATTTAGATATATTAAGGGAGAGGAGCCTTATAATATGGTCTCTCCGGCCAAGACTCCAACCCCCTTGAATTTTTTATTTTTACTTTTTTTCATTCTTTTTTTAACTGCACCCAATTTTCACTACAAAAATAAAATAAAATACTAACAATTATACAATTACTTATCTCTTATATAATGATTATTTGAATCAAATTAGTTTCATAAATAATCAAAAAATAATAGGTTAGTCAATTTTACTTGTAACAAAGTATAACTTATAGTGTGAATGAATTACATTACCGACCAAATTAAAGATAATAATAACAACAATAATGTGTTATTATAAAACTATATATACAGGAACTTAGTACTTATTAGTTTATGTTAATAATTAGCAGAGAATAAAAAGTCCTTTCACCTTTCACATAAAATTTGTCATGCAGTTGTACACTTTAAACCGAAAAGTAATTACTCCATAAGTCCATATGATATTATAGCTACAAAGAGAGACAGACACTTAAAAATGTAGTGCTACAAATGAGGTAATGATGTTCAAGTAGAAAATAACTTCTCAACGAACAGAATAAATCAAAGCGTTGAAAAATGATTAAAAAATCAACACAATATTAATTACTATTAAATTCAAGTGGGACTATCCATATGATAAAGAAATACTTATTCAAGATGATAGTTACAGATATATGATGTCAACTTTTTATATGCATCTTTTTTTGTGTAAGATTTTAGAATTTTAATTTTTTTTCTTTTTCTGATCACACCAACATCTCTTTATTGTTTCTTATTCTTTTTTTTATTATTATTACAAAATAAACATTGAAAATTCAATCTTAATACCCCGTACCAAACACATATACTATAGCTGCTCGGGAGTTGGGATTGCTTCTTGGACAACCCTTGGTTGTTAATTTAAGATATTTAGTAATCATAAAAATATTACTCCCTCAGTCAATTCTGACTTAAGGATTTCAATTTCATTGTTCTTGACTTCGATTGTGGATAATTGTTTCGATTGTGGATAATTGCTCATCCACAATAGCTCTGATAACGTTCATTGTAGCGTCTTGGTCAACTGTTCTTGTAGCTTCTGAAGCAGTCTATTTCAGGTTGTGGAGTTGCATCCATAGCTTTGGTTGGATGAGGTGGTGAATTAACTTCGTTTTGTTGGAGGACGGCATCTAACATAGCGGCCTCTAGAAGGATATCCATATCATTTCTTCCTTCTTCACAGAGGAGCACTTTTTCATCTTATGTTCTTTTAAAAACACCCCTAATCCTCTGCAAAAACATAAAAAATGTAAAATTAGAGAACGTGCATAGGAAGTGTACTCTTTTATACTTTTTCATTACAATATTATGCATCGTCAACATAAAAAGTTGTTCATTGTCAAATAAAAAGTTGTGCATTGTCAACTAAAAAATAAATTATTTTGTACATCGCAATGGTACTTTTTTCACTTTTCAGTACAATATTGTGCATCATCAAATAAAAAGTTGTGCATCGTGATGCTCAATAACATTACTTTTTAAAGTTTTAATGTTGTTATTTATAATAGTAAACAAATGTGCTATTTTTATAAAACCATTAATCTGGTTGTTCATGACCGCCATGAAATTTGATTCACCGAGTTCCCTCGACAACCCAGACAAATCCCATTTGACAAATCTTGGGATATATGTTTGGTGTATCGGGAACACAATGTTACTCTGCTCGCACATCCAGTACTACATACATACATAAATTGAACACTGTTAATATGACCAAATCTACATGCATCATACACATAAATTACATATAATAATATCAAATGAACTTAAATTTTACCTCGAGCAGCAACACACATCTTTCAATATCTTGATCAGTTGCTGCTTCTAAGCTCTCCAACAGCATATGAACTACATGTTTGAACCAATTGTAGGTTGATATTTTGTTCGTGTCGAAGACAAGGCTTGTGTACGCCCAAGGTATATAGGAGGTCTTGGACGCCACCAGCAACGTCACGAGGACAAGCAGTGTTGTCAACGATGCCACACAGTTGACATCGATTTGTTGGACACTGTTTGTCCTCTCCTTGATTTTATCAAGGATCATTTTTGGCTTGAGTCTGATGTCTTTTGTTTGTTTAGACATCTTCTCAGGGAAGCACCTTTCAAGGAAATCGGTGCGCTCTAATTTGTAGAAGGAGATGTTGATTTCCTCCACACCGTCCTTGATTCCAAATATAAGCTTGGTATCTTTTGCACTAAGCTTTAGTATTTTTCCAGCCATTTGAAAGTGTCCAAAGTCCTTTAGCGAAACACTTGACAATACACCTTATTATTGCACCATCCTTCTTAGAATAATCGCGGAGTACGTTTTCGCTAATAATGTTATCTATTATGTTCTAGAAAGGTATCTTTTTCAACACTGTTATATGGTCTTCCCTGAAACTAATGCTTTGTAGTTGGTCAATTAGAGACTGCATACTTGACCTATATACAGTTCTATCCCTCACACATGCATAACAAGTCTATTTGTTAAATTTTGGTGGTGCATCGTCAAGTATAACATGTGCATCGTCAATGTATTTTTTTGTGAATTTTGTATTAAGAAATGTGCATCATCAAGTATAATTTTTGTGCATCGTCAAATATAACAGTACTTAAAAATTTTGTGCATCGTCATGGACAATATAACAGTACTTTTTCTTGCATCGTGATGAACAATATGTGAATTAGAATGCACAACATTTTTCATCACCACTTACAATTTTTGAATCAAAAATAAAACGGTGTATTAACATTTTCAATGAACGCGATTCATCAAAATAATGCATTGCGATGCATCAAAAACAACAAAAGTTTGTAATACGATGCTACAAATTAGTACATCGTGATGAAAAAAACCTAGAAACTGCGTTTTATATGCAAATTTGTAACTCTAGAAACGATATTCACGAATATTTATGTTCTGTTTTTAGGAACCCTAAAATGTATTGAATAATACTAACCTGATACTTCGTTTTTGTTGGTTCTGGTGGATGTTGCCTTCTTTCCAGTACACTTTTGTAGTTGAGAAGACATTTTTTCTCTGTTTGATAGTAACTCACGATAATATTTTCAAAAGGTTTTGCAAAATTTTCGAAGGGTTTTAAGAATTTTTGTTTTTGTTTTTGAAGTGAAGAATGGTTTTTTTGCTGTGTGTTTTGAAGTGAAGGGGGGTTAGTTTGTTTTCTAGTCGATGCACAACTCTTGGTGCATCGTCAAGTGAAAAAGGTAATTTGTGCATAGTTTTTGTTTGCAATGCACAGTGTGAACTTCCGTATTTTTATGTGTATCGTCTTGTTTTGCTATGTACAACGTCCACTATTCTTTGTTTTTAAAGGGCATAGATGATATTTTCCAGAAAAAGTGTCCTTTAACGATTCAAAACAATTATAGTTGACTTTAGTAAATTAAAATTGTCTAAAATGGACCGGCCCGAATTTTGGCCTTTATGTCTTCATGATCACGAGAAAAATCATATAGATTGAGGTGGGCCGAAAATGTAGTTGATTCATGTTCAAGCCACTATAACAGCAAGCAATAAAAAAGGAATAAATTCGGGCTAGTCCCCTTTAGAAAATTTTCAAACCCTTAAGGACAAGATAATTATTTTCAACCGAAAAGGGATATTTTTGTTGTGAAATATCATCTATGCCCTTTAAAAATACGGAACAGTGCACGCTGTACATCACAAAAGTAAAAAACGATGCATCGCAACACAACATGATGCACATAAAACATGGAATGATAAACTGTGCATTGCAAATAAAAATTGATGCATCAGCCACCCCCATCGCTACCCCCATCACCACCCTTTTGTTTCTCACCCCTATCGCCCACCCCCCAATTTCTCACCATTTCCAAATCTATCAGCCACAACTTTTATTTTCGATGCACAACTTTTAAACTTAATAAAAATTATTAACTTTTGTGATAACAATAGAAATTAATAAAAATTACAATTATTACAGTTTTAAAGTGTTAAATAATTATTAGTGTTTGTGCATCGCGATACACAAACTTGTACTGAAATAGTACTATTTTTGTGTATCGTGATGCAAAACTTTTATTCTGATACACAAGAAGAGAAAAGGAGAGACCGGTGCACAGTAAAAGGCCTTCACTAGTCAACAAAAGAGAGTTTTTTTTTTTTTTGGAAGAGAGCTATTGAATAGTAGCATAGTAGCTCTTATTTTTTTCAAATAGCCCTTCACTTTACTAATGTACAATATATATATATATATATATTTTTTTTCAAATAGCCCTTCACTTTATTGATGCACAATAGTTTTTTTTTTTTTTTTTTTTTCAAACAGCCCTTCACATTTGCTCTCTTTTGTTGACTAGTAAAGCTCTTTTTTTCAAATAACTTGAGCTGATACACAGTAAAATACATTGACGATGCACAATTATTAACATAAATTCACAAAATACATTGACGATGCATATTTCTTAACATAAAATATACTGAATTAGTACTGTTATACTTGACGATGCACAAAATTATACTTGAAGATGCACATTTCTTAACACATATTTACAAATTACATTGACGATGCACATTTTATACTTGACGATGCACATTGCTTAACACAAAATCACAATATACATTGATGATACACATTTCACACACATGACGATGCACAAAATACACTTAAAAATATCACATGTTGTTACAGGGGCAGTTTTAGAACAAATATCTAATTTATCACTTAAAAAGACTTAAGCGAATGAAAACAAATATTGTAGACTTTAGCGGTTGAATTTTCCACAAAAGGTACTGACCTGCAAATTTTTCAATAAAAAATGTAGCCAATTCATGTTAGTGCAATATTGACAAGAGCAACGCTAAATCACACCCCCCTAAATATACTAAATCACACCCCCATTAGAAATTACACCTTTACCCCTTAAAACCCCCATCCTCCATCCTCCACACCAAGGCCCCCTCATCCTCCACACCCCCCCCTCCCTCCCCACACACCACCCCCTTCCTTCCCCTCCACCACACAGCCCCCTTCCTCCCTCCACCCACACAGCCCCCATCATCCTCCATCCTCCACACACACCCCTTCCTTCCCTCCAACACACCCCCCTTTCCTCCCAGCCCCCCCTCCTCCCCAAAACAGCCCCCTCCCCTTTCCCCAAAGCACACCCCCACCCCTTTCACCCCATTTAAACCGATTCCCTCCCCTTCACCCACATTTCAATTGAAAAAAAAAAAAACTATTTCATACATTCAAAAACACACCAAAAATAATCCAAAATTCCTACCTTTCATTCATACCAAATTTAAAAAAATGGATCCAAATCAGGTTAGTTTATGTTAAATTTATGTTTTGTTTTAGTTTAATTTATGTTAAATTTATGTTTTGTGCTTAGTTTAATTTATGCAAATTTATATATGTTAAATTTATGTTTAGTTTAATTTATGTTTAATTTATGTTTAGTTTAATTTATGTGAAATTTATGTTTAGTTTAATTTATGTTAAATTTATATATGTTTAGTTTAGTTTAATTTATGTTAAATTTATATATGTTAATTTATGTTTAGTTTAATTTATGTTAAATTTATGTTTAGCTTAATTTATGAATAAATTTTATGTTAAATTTATGTTTAGTTTAATTTATGTTAAATTTATGTTTAGTTTAATTTATGTTAAATTTATGTTTAGTTTAATTTATGTTAAATTTATGTTTAGTTTAATTTATGTTAAATTTATGTTTTGTGCTTAGTTTAATTTATGCAAATTTATATATGTTAATTTAGTTTAAAGTTAGTTTAAACTTATAATTATATTTTTTTAATAAACTTATAATGATTTTTGTTTAAAAAAAATATTCCTACCTTTTATTCATACCAAATATAAAAAATGGATCCAAATCATGTTAGTCTATGTTAAATTTATGTTTTGTTTTAGTTTAAATTTATGTTTTGTGCTTAGTTTAATTTATGCAAATTTATATATGTTAATTTAGTTTAAAGTTATTTTAAACTTATAATTATTTTTGTTTAATAAACTTAAAAAAAAAAAAAACTGGAAAAGAGGACCGCCCCTTACAAGGGGTTTAAGTGAATTACACCACCCACCCCTGGGGGTTTAAATAGTTTAAACCGCCCCCCCATGGGGGTTAAATTTTTTATTTTCAGTTTTTATATAATTATTAATATATACATAATTTTATATAATTATTAAAAAATAATTATTAACATATAATTTTTGTTTATATAAATATAATTTTATATAAATTATTAATATATATAATTTTATATAATTATTAATATCTAATTTTAGTTTATAATTTTAGTTTAATATATTATTTTATAAAATTTAATTTAATTTTTTAAATAATTAATATATAATTTCATATAATTTAATTGTAATTTATAATTTATATAATATAAAATTGTTTAATAAATATATAATTGTCAAATGATGTAATTTTAGCTTATAATTTTAATTTTGAAATTAATATTATTGTTGATTTAATTAGTAATATATTTATAAACTTGAATTTGCACAAATTAATATTTAATTTTACATAATTTAATTTAAGTTTATAAATTATTAATATATAATTTAATTATAATTTACAAAGCATCATAATTAAAAATCGTTTATTAAATATATATAATTTCAAATGATGTAATTTTATCTAATAATTTAATTTTGAAATTAATAATATTGTTGCTTTAATTAGTAATATATTTATAAACTTAAATTTGCACAAATTAATATTTAATTTTAGTGTAATATATAATTTTACATAGTTTAATTTTAGTTTATAAATTATTAATATTTATATATTTGTTTATTTGATAGCAATAAGATTATATAATTTAATTTTAATTTATCATTTTAGTTTATATGCAATAAAAATATAATTTCATATTTATTTATTAATTAATTTTAGTGTATAATCTTAGTTTTGAAATTAATCTAATTTTTTATTTAATTAGTAATAAGATTATTAAATAGTATTTGCATAAATTACATGTATTTATGGATATTTTAATATAATTATTATATATTAATTGCACAATTTAAAAATTTATTAGCACAAATAATTAAATATTACGTTAATATTTTTAATTTTAGTGTATAATTTTATATAAATTAATTTAATTTTACTGTGATGTTTTACATAATTAAGTGTAACTATGTAAATTAAAATAAAATTTATTAAGTTAATGTTATGTTCTTTAAAATAGACATTTTATAAATATATACTTATTGAAATTAAATTATGTAATTTGGCTAATATTTTTCAATTATTTGTCAGACATCAAATGAAGGAGCAGAAGACATTTTTTTAGGTCCGGATCAAAGCAAGGTTTTTACAACAGACCTATTATTTGCAACTCGAGAATTGGGTAATGAATGGCTTATGAAATTATATATTTATTGCATGATTTTAAAATATTTCATAAAATTATAAATTACAATTAAATTACATGAAATTATATATTAAAATATCACAATATAAATTTAATTTGTGCAAATTTTAGTTTAAAATCTTATTACTATTAAATAAAAAAATATATTAAATTCTAAACTAAAATGAAATAATATGAAATTATATATTAATAATTTATAGACTAAAATTAAATTATATAAATTTATATATTAAACTAAATTTAAATATTAATTTGTGCAAATTTTATTTATCAATATATTACTATTACTAATTAAATCAACAATAATATTAATTTCAAAACTAAAATTAGAAAATTAAATTAAATAAATTGAAATTATATATTTATTAAATGATTTTAAATTATAAATAAACTACAATTAAATTATATGAAATTATATATTAATAATTTATAAACTAAAATTAAATTTATATACTTATATAATAAACTAGAATTAACTATTAATAATTATGTAAAATTATATAATAATAATTATATAAAATTACCTATTATTAATTTCATAAAATTATCTATTAATAATTATTACCAAATTATATGATAATAATTATATAAAATTAAATATAAATATATATTTATAATTATATAAAATTAAATATTAATATTTATATAAAATATATATTAATAATTATATAAAATTTTATATTACTAATTATATAAAATTGTATATTGATAATTATATAAAATTATATATTAATAATTATATAAAATTACCTATTATTAATTATTACCAAAGTATCTATTAATAATTATTACCAAATTATATGATAATAATTATATAAAATTAAATATAAAAATATAATAATTATATAAAATTAAATATTAATAATTATATAAAATATATATTAATAATTATATAAAATTATATATTACTAATTATATAAAATTATATATTGATAATTATATAAAATTATATTTTAATAATTATATAAAATTATATAAAATAAACTGAAAAAAAAATAAATTTAAACCCCTAGGGGGGGCGGTCTGAATGTATTAGACCCCCAGGGGGTGTTGGTGTTAATGTATTAGACCCCTGGGGGGCGGCGGTCTTAATGTATTAGACCCTAGGGGTGGCGGTCTCAATGTATTAAACCCCGGGGCGGTCCTCTCCATATTCCGTTAAAACTTAACGGATCCGTTAAGTTTTTAACGGAATTTTGAATTTAAGGGGCTAAATAAAAAAATTAACGAAATCGTCAAAAAGACCACCTAATTTTAATGCTAATATATATTAATAATTTTTTTTCACAACTAATTATTTTTTACATTTATAACAATTAATTTTTTCATTATAACAATAAATATCAAATTATAATGCTAATAAATACAATAACTAACGCAAAAAATAATTAGTTGTGTTGAAAACATACCTTTTTTGAAAAAAAAATCTTATCAAATTATAATGCTAATAAATTCAATAACAAACGCAAAAAATAATTAGTTGTGTTGAAAACATACCTTTTTTTTCACAACTAATTATTTTTTACATTTATAAAGGTTAATTTTTTCATTTATAACAATAAATATCAAATTATAATGCTAATAAATTCAATAACAAACGCAAAAAATAATTAATTGTGTTGAAAACATACCTTTTTTGAAAAAAAGCCCGAAAGTCAATCTCTTTAGTGAGAGAGTTAGATTATTTAGAATTTAGAGAGAGAGTTTTTAGAATTTAGAAAGAGAGTAAGATTATTTATTTATAATGATAAAAGGAATAAATAATAATAAAAGGGGTGCGGTGTCTTTGGGGAAGGGGGCTGTTTTGGGGAGGGAAAGGGGGCTGGGGGAAAGGGGTCGGGTGTGTTGGAGGGGAGGGAAGGGGTGTGTGTGGAGGATGGAGGATGAGGGGGCCTGTGTGGGCTGGAGGAGGGAAAGGGGGGTTGTGTGTGGGCTGGAGGGTGGGAAGGGGCTGGTGTGGAGGATGGAGGATGGGAGGTTTCAAGGGGCAAAGGTGTAACTTCCAATGGGGGGGTGTGATTTAGTATATTTAGGGGGTGGCATTTAGCAGGGTTGTATTGACAATAATACCATCAACTCATCAAGTGTGTGCAGGCGCTACCATGTACACACTTGATGAGTTGATGGTATTATTGTCAATATTGCACTAACATGAATTGGCTACATTTTTTATTGAAAAATTTGCGGGTCAGTACCTTTTGTGGAAAATTCAACCGCTAAAGTCTACTATATTTGTTTTCATTCGCTTAAGTCTTTTTAAGTGATAAATTAGATATTTGTTCTAAAACTGCCCCTGTAACAACATATGATATATATATATATATATATATATATATATATATATATATATATATATATAAAGTTGGTGAGGATGCCTTTAAGTGTGCCACCTTATCAAACTTTTAGTTCTTTTGATTCTCAAGCCTCCAAGTAAGCATGACTTTTGGAGTGAAATGACTTTTCATTTCTAAGTCATTAATTAACTAATAACAATACCTAATAATAATATGTTTTACAATATGTATTACTATTAGGTAATACTAATAGGAGAAGAACTTTAGGAAATAAAATAATGTTGTCAATGAGATTTGAACCCAGACTCTTTTAAATATGATTATACACCTTAAACCAACTCAACTAATTATATTATATGTAAAGATTTTAAAATATATTATATTATTTTATAATATAAACCAACTAGATTTTATTTTTATAAATGATACTCTCTCCATGTCAAATTGAGTCTCATATTCTTATTTAAGACGTCCTAAAATAATGTATATAATATGTGATTCATATCAACAAATTTTTAAATTATTTATTTAAAATTAATGCTTATGTTTTTTTTATATTTGTGCAAATTTCTTTTTCAAACCGATAGTGTATAAAAAATATGTAAATATAGTATCCAACTAAACATTTTCTAATCATTGAATGATCTCCAAAAATTATTTCAAAAAATATAATTATATTCAATCTTTCAACAATTCTCATTTGTTCAGAAAAATGTTTATTTCTTCAATATGTCCCAAAGTAAATATTTTATTTTTAATTTTGTAAATTTTTTCAAATATTTGTCTAAAATATCTTTACTAAGTGCAAGATGAAAAAAGAGATAAAGAAACCCAATAATATGATTTCATTAAAGGATACTTAAAAAGTAAAAATATATAGAAATAAAAATACATGTATTGACCACCAATAAAAAATACTTATTTTAAAATAAAAATATTATAATAAACGACTACCAATTTGCATATATTGACAACACTTAACTTTTGTCAGACATTAAGTCAACAAACTTCTATATTCAATAATGATAATTTGTTTCAAAAATATTTTTAAAATGTATCAACTAAACAAAAAAGTTAAATTGCACCTGTGCATTGCACGGGCTCTATAACTAGTAAAGGAAATAACAAAGACGGAACCAAATTACTGAATTAACCATCACATGCAAATTCTGTTTATTTTTTCTAATGTTCGTCCGAGTGAAGGTTTGATTTGAGACAAATTTGAACAAGGTGTGTTATTGGAAAAAAATTCGTTTTGGGGGAATGATCTAGGATACATAGGCGCTAAACGCAGCCCCTAGCGAAATTACTAACTTGTCCTTTTCACTTGTTATAATGTACATTTTTGTTGGAAAAATTGTACAAAGTGAAGGAAATCGTGCATATTGTAGCATAAATTTCTTAGTAGTTCATTTGTCGAATGACAAAGATAATTGTGAAAATGTGTTATACTCTGTAAGAACATCGAAATCATATATTTATTTGTCCAAAATGATGTTTGGATAATGGAGATATTAAGGCCTAAAGTAGGTGAGTTGAAGTTGGATAAGTGAGTTTATCCCACATTGGAAAGAAAACAAAAGTAAGACTAGTTTATATATAAACTTCATTCTTGTGAAGAGTAATCTTGTATAGTATAGATAGAGCCGGCAAAATTAGCCCGTCCCAATGGGCCGGCCCAGCCAACCCGATATTATGAGGGGCTTGTGCTTCAATTTAGAAGGCCCAAAAATTTTTGGGCTTTTTTGGCCCGGCCCAATAGGCCCGTGGGCTAATTGGGCTCGGGCAAAAAAAGCCAAATTTTCGCCAACCCATTGACCGATACACTTTTATTAACTTTTCAATTCACACTTTTCAAACCATTTTCGTTACTTTTAAGTCTTTTAGAAGAGATTCAATTCATTTGCAATTCAAATTTTTCGCTGCTTTAAGTCTTTTCAAACAATTTTTCCAAACCATTTTGATACACTTTTATTAATTCAGCCTAGCCCGATATAGGCTGTACGCCTGTACATACAAACCAACAACCAGTCAACCACATTCACTAGTTCATTACTCATATACCATCATATCTAATTTGGTTATCTGTTGTGAGCTTATGAAGTGCGAACACTAAACGTCCAAATAATTGTAGACTTGTGTTCTAACGTATTTTGCACTTCTCCTGTCTACAAATAATTTATATAGTTGTATTTTAATCCATCAAGATGAAACTTATTATTTGTAGATTTTATTTGATAAATTGTAGACTTGTAATGAGTTTTGATTTTTTTTTTATTTATGTGATAACTTATAAATTTTGTAGAAAATATTTTTGGTACAAATTTGAGCTGATTTGGCCCGATGGCCCAAAAGTGGGCTGCGCTGGGCTAGAGGTTTGAGGCCCGATGCAAATTTTGGACTGGCCGGGCCCGGCCCGATTTTATGTGTTAGCTCGATGGGTTGAGGCTGGGATTGTCAGCTGATGTGATTCCAAGATCGTGACAAAGCAGAACTAACCAAGAACACGGATTAAAAACAGAAACAATGAATTGAAATGAAAATATAGGGAGCTTCTCTCAACCCTAGGGCGGATTTAATCCCTAGAACCTTGGGGTGCAACTTTCACCCACTAATCGTAATTGATTAGGAACCAAGATCACGGAACGCCACAAACCTGCAACTCAACAAACTTGATAAGTTCAAGGGTTGAGAATTCTAATCCAAGAAATCTCTCAAAAATCTCACAATATAGTGAAAACTCAATTCAATCAAATATATCTCCAAGTTAATGAATCCTTACATATGACGGCCTATTTATAGGCTGAAATAAACTTACTATAACCTTAAAAACGTCAGAAAACAAAAACCCCTAAGAAATAGGAGTTAAAAAAAATAAACAGAACCCGTCGTTATGCGGTCGCCTTATGCGGCCGCATATGATTTGTAAAAACCCCATGTGGACGCACTTCGCGGCTGCATATTTTTAAGAAACTTCAGTCGAGGAATGCGGTCGCATGACTTCCAGAATCTTTAGCCGTTGTGTGCGGACGCCCTATGCGGACGCTTAGGCTGGCAGAACTTCTTTTGTACTTTCCAACACGCACATGATCGATCCCTTCACGGTCTTGAACATCTTTGGATGCCGCGTTGGCCCTAATCGCGTCCACAAGTTTCATGAATGCTTCTCGAATCTTCTTAATTCGCGCTCTTATCATTGGACCTTTGTTTATCACTATGGGATCCCTTGGAATGTTAGAACTTGGATCTTGGTTTGCATCATTCCCCTCCTCTTCAAAAGGATTCGACCTCGAATCATCACCTATATCAAAAAAAGAAAGATCAGCGACATTGAAAGTTGCATGGACACTATACTCACATGGTAGGTCAAGCTTGTATGCGTTGTCATTGAGCCTTTCAAGAACTTGAAAAGGACCATCTCCCCTAGGATCCAATATTTGGATTGACGCTTCATGGGAAACCTTTCCTTCCTCAAGTGTAGCCATACCTAATCACCGAGTTCAAAGACAACTTGTTTTCATCCCTTGTTGGCTTGCTTCACATATTAAGCAGTACGTCTTTCAATGTTCATCTTTAATTGCTCATGCAATTTTTGAATTACCTCCACTTTGTGCTTACCATCCATACTAGTACGTTCCTTAACTGGTATACGAAGAAGATCAAGTGGACTTAAAGGATTGAGTCCATATACCACTTCAAAAAAAGAATAGTTAGTAGCAGTATGCACAGAATGATTGTAAGAAAATTTAACAAAGGGCAAACTTTCTTCCCAAGATTTAAGATTTTTATGCAACACAGCCCTCAATAATTGAGACAAAACTCGGTTGACCACTTCAGTTTGACCATCGGTCTGTGGATGATAAGAAGTTGAAAACAAGAGTTTTGTACCTAATTTATTCCATAACACATGCTAAAAATGACTCATAAACTTGGCATCTCTATCACTAACAATGGTCCGTGGCATACCATGTAGACGCACTATTTCCTTGAAAAACAAATCTGCTTTGTAACTAGCATCATCAGTTTTATGACAAGCAATAAAATGCGCCATTTTGGAAAACCTATCAACTACCACAAACACAGAATCATGCCCATGTTTAGATCTAGGCAATCCAAGTACAAAGTCCATAGAGATGTCGGTCCAAGGAGAATCAGGAATAGGCAAAGGAGTGTACAACCCATGAGGTTCCACTCGAGATTTAGCATACTTACAGGTTATGCAATTGGCACAAATAGAAATAACATCAGATTTTATTTTAGGCCAAAAGAAGTGTTCTTTTAAAGTTTCCAAGGTTTTAAGCACACCAAAATGCCTCATGAGACCCCCACCATGATCCTCACGAACAAGCAATTCACGTATATAATATCTAGGGATACAAAGCTTGTTTTCTTTAAATAGATACCCTTCATGTCTATAAAACTCCCCAAAAACACTTGTCTCACAATCTTTGAATATAGAGACAAAATCAGGATCATTAGCATACAATTCCTTGATGAGAGCAAAACCAAGTAGTCGAGAGTGCAAGGTAGTGATTAAAGAATGCCTTCGAGACAATGCATCAGCCACTATATTATCCTTACCCTTCTTATATTTAATCACATAAGGAAAAGATTCAATGAATTCTACCCACCTAACATGCCTTTTATTCAATTTACCTTGGCCTTTCAAGTACTTGATAGATTCATGATCTGTATGTATCACAAACTCTCGAGGCCTAAGATAATGTTCCCAAGTCCATAGGGACCTCACCAATGCATATAATTCCTTATCATATGTAGAATAGTTCAATGATGCACCATTTAATTTTTCACTAAAGTATGTAATTGGTCGACCCTCTTAGTTCAACATACCACCAATTCCCACCCCTGAAGCATCACACTCTAACTCAAAAGTTTTATCAAAGTTTGGTAGAGCAAGAATAGGAGCGAAATTAACTTTTCCTTCAACGGATCAAAGGCGGCTTGTTGTTTTTCGCCCAATGAAACTTTACCTCCTTTTCACTAACTCATTCAAAGGTGCGGCTATAGTGCTGAAATCTTTGACAAACCTTCGATAAAAACTGGCCAACCCGTGAAAGCTCCGTACTTCACTAGCATTGGTAGGATTCGGCCAATCCTTGATTTCCTTGACTTTCTCTTCATCAACTTCAACACCTGCAGCACTTACCACAAAATCAAGGAAAACAACTCTATCCAAGCAAAAATCACATTTTTTGAGATTAGCATATAATGAGTGCTCACGCAATGTTTCCAAAACAGCACGTAAATGCTCTAAATGTTCATCCATGTTCCTACTATAAATTAAGATGTCATCAAAGTAAACAACAACAAACTTGCCAATGAATTCTCTAAGAACATAATTCATCAATCTCATAATGTGCTAGGTGCATTGGTTAAACCAAATGGCATCACCAACCACTCATACAGACCAAACTTAGTTTTAAAATCAGTTTTCCACTCATCTCCTTAATTCTCTAATCCTAATTTGGTGATACTCACTTTTGAGGTCAATTTTTGTAAAAATTATAGCACCATGTAATTCATCAAGCATGTCATCTATTCTAGGAATAGGATAACGATACTTAATTGTAATTTGATTAATGGCCCTACAATCCGTACACATCCTCCACTCACCACTTTTCTTGGGTACCACGATTACGAGGCACAAGGACTTAGAGATTCTCTTACCTTACCATTTTTGAGGAGTTCTTCCACTTGCCTTTAGATTTCCTTTGTTTCCTCCGGATTAGCCCTATAGGCTGGCCTATTTGGCAAAGTGGCGCCGGGCATGAAATCAATTTGATGTTCGATCCCTCGGAAAGGTGGCAAGCCACTTGGTTCGTCGTTGGGAAAGACATCTTCATATTCATGTAGAAGAGACAAAATAAAAGGAGATACAGTTTTGGATAATTCGTTAGTAGCAAGGTAACTCTCCTTAAACACTAGAAATGTCACATTCTGTTTATTCCCCAACTCCCTCACAATCTTACTAGGTTTGGCATAAAAATTTTGTCTCACTCGATCTTTGCCCCTTGGCTTTTCGACTATTTCTTTTCTTCCTCAAACACTCGTGTATCCACCCTCGTGCTTTTACCACTCTCGCTCTTTTTTTCTCTCCACTCGGGTTTCTCTCACTTCCTTTCCACCATTCTCTTTGTTTTCCTCTCGCCTCACTATTCTCATGCTTCTTGGCTTGTTGTAACTTAAACTCATATACTTGTTGAAGGGTTAATGAAACAAGTATAGTCGTTTGCCATTATGCTTCTGTGTATTGGTTGAGAAAACCATCATGCATCACATGTCCATCAAACCGCCAAGGTCTTCCCAAGAGGACATGTCCCACTTGCATAGGGACTACATCACACATCACTTCATCCTTATATCTCCCAATAGAGAAGGTGATCAAGGTTTGTTTTGTTACTTTGAGTTCCCCACGTCATTAAGCCATTGTAGTTTATAAGGTTGAGGATGTCTTACAACATGAATTTTCATTTTTCAATTACCTCGGTCTAACAACATTGGTGCAACTACCACTATCAATAATAAGATCACATACCTTCCCTTGGATGAAACAACGAGAATGAAAGATACGCTCTCTGTTGGTCACACTCTTCCTTCACTTGCATGTTAAGCACTTTTTAATCACAAGGGCCTCCCATGCGGCCGGCCACATCATCGTCATCCTCGCCATCTACTTTTCTTCTTCTTCTTCTTTGTCATCCTCTGAAAAATACTCCCATTTTGAATGTATACCACTCGTTTGTTGGGACATTGAGATGTTATGTGACCCCTCCCATTGCATCTAAAACAAACAAGCTCCCTTGATTTGGGGGTATTGGTTTCTTTCCCTTGTCGGCCTCCTTACCCCGAAGTCTCCCATAAGATTTGGCGGTGTAACACTTGGGTTTTTGTTGCCTTCAACTTTGGGTTTATTAGGGGTTTGAAACGATGAAGAAGAATTATAACCTCGAGTAAAGATACCCCTCCTCTTAAGTTGTCGTTCTACCTTGACGGCGGCATGGACGACTTCCTTCATCTCCTCATACTTCCTCAACTCGACTATATTCACAATCTCTCTATTTAGGCCATTGATGAACCTAGAGATCATTGCTTCATCATCCTCAACAATGCTGGCTTGAGTGAGAGCCATCTCCATCTCCCTATGATACTCTTCCACCGATTTGCTTCCATGGGTCAAATTTTGAAGCTTCCTCAACAAATCTCGGTGGTGGTAGCTTGGGACAAACCTCCTGTGCATAACACGTTTCATATTTTCCCACGTGTTAATGCGACCCTCTCCAATTCTCCTACGGTTGATTACTAGTTGTTCCCACTACACACTAACATATTCAGTGAACTCTAAAGAGGCAAGTTTGACTTTTTGAGCCTCCGTATAATTATTACAACCGAATAATACCTCAACTTTCCTAACCCACTCCAAGTACTCCTCCGGATCAGCTTTACCCTTGAAAGGAGGAACTTTCATTTTTATGTTGGAGATTCCTCTCTCTTGACGTGGGTTATTCATCCTCTCTCCTTCCATCCTATCTCTCCTCCGATCATCTTCATACACTCTCTCTACCCACTCATCCTCCTCGTCTACATACCTCCCCCTCCTTGGTTGGAATCGAGGTGGATTCCCTTGAGGTTGTGCCTCCCCTCTCTCATCCAATCTAGCCAAACGTTGAGTAATATCCTCCATCAACTGACGGGATTCCAATAGTTGAGATTCCATCAGCCGGACAATCCGTTCAATTGAGTTGTCCTGACCTTCCCCAGCTGCGCCATTACTTTCTTGAGACATGTTTGACACAACTCACAATTCACTCGTGCATAGACTCTCTCATTCATACACTCTAATTTCTTGGAGAAATTCTTATACCCACGAAATTATCAATATGAAGTTTTTGAAAACATTACGGATTGGATCTCAAACAATGCAATCTAGGGTTTAGATTCTTGTGATAAAAGTTCAAAGTGAGATGTAATTTCATAATAAAAGCAAGAAAAGAATGAATTTGCAATAGACGTTGGAAAGATTTGGCGAACAAGATGAATGTATGATTTTTTTTTTATTTTTTATTTTGTAGCAATTTCACTTTGATGAAATTGACAGATTTGAAGCACTTTTCCAAAACCCTCACTTGAGAAAAATTTTCGGCTCATATACTCTTTTTATTTTTTATTTTTTGCAATTTCTTGATCAAGCTTTGATTTTCTTGACTCAAGGAATTTCCTTCGGAGCAATAATAATTTTTCTCTTTTTTTTTTTTTTTGTAACTAGGGTTTGGAAAGAAATAAAAAGAAACAAGATTGCTGGAAAATTTTGAAGGAAAGAAGAAGACTATGAATCCAATGAAATATAGGAAAGATGAAAACAAAGTTTATGAAGAACGCTAGAACGAAAATCGTTGGCTACCTCTTTGTGGCTCTGATACAAATTGATGTGATTCCAAGATCGTGACAAAGCGGAACCAACCAAGAACGAGGATTAAAAACAGAAACAACGAATTGAAACGAAAAGATAGGGAGCTTCCCTCAACCCTAGGGCAGATTTAATCCCTAGAACCTTGGGGTGCAACCTTAACCCACTAATCGCAATTGATTAGGAACCAAGATCACGGAACGCCACAAGCCTGCAGCTCAACAAACTTGATAAATTCAAGGGTTGAGAATTCTAATCAAAGAAATCTCTCAAAAAGCTCACAATTTAGTGAAAACTCAATTCAATCAAATATATCTCCAAGTTAATGAATCCTTACATATAACGGCCTATTTATAGGCTGAAATAAACTTACTATAACCCTAAAAACGTCAGAAAACAAAAACCCCTAAGAAATAGGAATTAAAAAATTAAACTAAACCCGTCGATATGCAGTCGCCTTATGCGGCCGCATACGATTTGTAAAAACCCCATGCGGACGCACTTCGCGGCCGCATATTTTCCAGAAACTTCAGTCAAGGAATGCGGTCGCCTTATGCGGTCGCATGACTTCCAGAATCTTTAGCCGTTGTGTGCGGATGCCCTATGCGGATGCTTAGGCTGGCAGAACTTCTTTTGTACTTTCCAACATGCACATGATCCTCCCTTCACGGTCTTGAACATCTTTGTATGCCGCGTTGGCCCTAATCGCGTCCACAAGTGTCATGAACGCTTCTCGAATCTTCTTAATTCGCGCTCTTGTCATTGGACCTTTGTTTATCACCATGGGATCCCTTGGAATGTTGGAACTTGGATCTTGGTTTGCATCACCAGTTCTAAGTATAGACACTACGGGCAAATCTTAATTAGATTCGAAGTTCGGACTAGTGGATTCGTGTTCAAGTTCGATGCCGCCCTTAGATTAGTAATTTTGTTATACATGAGTTTTTTATTTTATTTGTTAAAATAACTTTTGTTGATGAAAATCTATTGTAAAGGAAAAGCTATTGTAGTGTAATATTCAATTAACATAGACGTTAAACGCAGCCTTCTGCACAATTACTAACTTGTCATTGTCTGTTTATTGTGAAAATGTGCTCTACTCCTTGTGAATATCGAAATCGGATAGAGATTTTAATGTCTAAAGTAGGTGGGTTGAAGTTGGATAATTGAATTTATCCCATATCAGAATCAGAAAGAAAGCAAAAACAAAGCTAATTTATATACAAGCTCCTTTCTTGTATAAAGTAAGCTTGTATAGTATAGAGACTATTTCTCGCATTTGCGCGCATCTGCGGATACGAATGTAGGACCAAATCAAGCCCCTTAGACTACCCCATATTATTTATTTTTCTGCAAAAATTGCGCCTATGACTTTTTTTTTTTTTTAAATTCAGAAAAAGGGGACATGTGCCTATGCATCCTGGTCTATGCGCATGTTAAAGAGGACATGCACATGTACCATATATATATATATATATATATAATTTTTTAAAGGTAAATTAGTAATTTTATTGAGAGCTACAATTAGCGCATAGGAGACTGCGTTTAGTGCCTCTCGTAAATTAATTACTATGTTTATATATTTATATAAAAAAAAAATTGTATAAAAAATTTGGTTGAGGTTTGAAAGCGGTGAATACAAAGCTAAAGGGGTGTATCCTCAAATTAAATCCGTGAAACGAATTTAATAAGGGTTGGAATCCGCGTGTAAGAAAGGGAGAGGGGATAGATCTGACCAGCAGACTCTAGAGAGAGAGAGAGAGAGAGAAATGGAAAGGGGGAGAGAAACCGCGTTGGTAAAGCCAAGGATCTGATGACAAAATCCAAACGAAGCTCTGATTGCTACTGTCTATAAGGTTACTCTTCTTTTATTTGGATCTCTTCTCTCTCTTTTCTATCTTACAAATTTCTGATTTCAAAAAAAAAAAAAAAGTCTTACAAATTTCTAAGTTTAAGATTTCATTTCCTTATATAAAACCTGTGCATATATATCTATATTCTTCTTTGACTGAGAGCAAGTCTCTCATACTTAAAGATTGAACCTTTTCTCTCTGTCAAAACTTTCCAAAAATCTTCCCTACGCTGGTTGTACGATTTCAAGGTTTGTTCTTTAGATTTTTTTCTCTCAACTCTTACAAGAAAGTGTGCTCAATTTTAGACATTTCTAGTTCATCCAGTGTGTGTGTGTGTGTAGAGGGTCAATGTGTGGCTTTATTTCTTTTAATTTTATGTGGGTAGTTAATGCCAACAGAAAATTTTTAGGTTAGGTTTTTGATTTTTTTGTATCTTTAAGACAAATGGGGGATAGTTATGCTAGTTGAGTTGCTATAGCCTATATGTGGTCTATTTGAGGAGTAATGGACTATGGGACGTGAGGATATGTGTAGTTCTGTTTCCATTTTTACTTTTTGCTGGAAAATTTTCGTCTTTGAGTTTGTTTCTGGAATTTCAAAGGTATAGGTTTACAATAACCTCGTGCTTATACACATTATTCACTCCTTAAGAAGAAAATCTTGAACACTCAAGTAAAAGACAGCTTTAGCTGGGAAATCCCTTTATTTTGAAATCCAGTGGGTTCCTATTCCATTTCTTGCATTTCAGTTTTTGTGGGTACTTATCAGAATATTTTATTTTCTACAATTTTTTATTGCTTGCTTTCTATTTTATCTTTTTGGGTTTGGTATATGCTGGTTGCTTAAGTAATTTTGTGTTAACCACTCAAGTAATTTTCACCACTTCTAGTTTCTCAATGTTACCATTGTTTATTCGTTAGTTGTTCTTCTCTTTTACTCATTTTGTTATACATGATAGTTAAGATTGAAATGAAGTTTGTTTTATCATTTCAAAATGAAATTAGAAGGCGGAAAGCTAATTTTGATTAAAGTCTTGGTATTTTGGACTGCTTTAGCAGCTCCATGTGAGGTCTTCTTTACGAGAATCTTCTTTGCTTCTTTACTTTTTGTCACCCAGCCTTATCACTTTCTTTTTCTTCCTGTTAAGCTTTGTAGACCAGATTATTTTTATTTTTAACAGAACCCTTTGTTCTTTGCAGTTACCGGAGCCAAGTGTTTTCGATTTATGGTCATTGATCACTGGTATTAGATTGTAAAGTATTATTAATGGTTTGGTAATAGAGCACAGAGGCTTCCTGTTGAAATTGTCTTATTGGAGACTTGGAGTAGATGTCATTCCGTAGCATAGTTCGTGATGTGAGGGATGGATTTGGGAGCTTGTCGAGAAGAAGTTTTGAAGTGAGGCTTCCTGGTCATCATCACAGGGGAAAATCTCATGGTGCGGTCCATGAGTTGCATGATCAACCTCCGGTAATCCAGAATAGCTGTTGGGCTGGCCTCCCTCCTGAGCTACTTCGCGATGTGATTAAGAGGTTGGAGGCAAGTGAGAATACTTGGCCTGCTCGCAAGCATGTTGTTGCATGTGCTGCTGTTTGCAGGTCGTGGAGGAAATGTGTAAAGAAATTGTCAGCACTCCGGAGTTCTCAGGAAGCTTACCTTCCCACTCTCCCTGAAGCAGGTTTCTGTTTCTTCTAGGGGCATTCATTTATTTTATATGCTCTAATGCATAAGTTCTTCTGTTCACATTTCCTGCTCTAATTTTTTTAACAGCCAGGGTCCCGGGATGGCACCATTCAGTGCTTCATCAAGAGAGACAAGTCTAATTTAACTTACCATCTTTTCCTTTGCCTTAGCCCTAGTGAGTTTCCCTTCCAACCAAATATTTGCTACAGTCAATGATCTTCATAAGTTTTTGTTGACCTGCATTGTGGTATTGAGAATGATCCCAGTGTTTTGTCAGCCTCCCCTATCCTTTATATCAGGTTTATTGATGGATTCAGAGTAATTTCTTTCTATTTTGAATTCTGTGACACATGGATATGTTTGTTCATGCCCCAATCTTTTATAATGATTCTGTGAATTGCTAGTATGGAATCCAGTTCTATGACAGCACCAAACCTTAGATGGTTTCAGCTATACCTTCTAGCTGAGTTGGGTAACACTATTACAACACTTTTAGGAGTGTTTAAATGCCAAGCTGAGCTGACTGTTTGATTTCTCAGGCTCAGGTTGATTAGAGTTGTCCAGGTTTGGCTAGGATCAATTGTCCTTGTTATCTCAAGAATATATGTTAAACTATGGTGTGTTGATGTGTGTAGAATGTGAGTGTCCCTGAGGGGTGTGATGTGTACTGGGTAGAGTGCTTGGTGTGACACGTCTCCATCAAACAACCTCAAAGAGTAAAGGTCGGGGTGGAAGTCATTAAGTAAAGAGAAATAGGGCAAATGATAGAGATAGTGCTCTCTAATACTCTCTAGCTCTTAAGTCTCAAGGTAGAAACTTTGGTTCAGATTATCGATTAACGATCTTTGTGTAAAGTGAGTATTGTGACCTCTATTTATAGTGAGTGTGGGATGACACATGAAATATTCCAAGACTCCATGCTTAGGTGTCATTATCCTCTTGAGCATTCAATTATCATAGAACAACTGTCCCGTAAGTGGGGACCACAATTAAGCTCTTTCTCTCCTCAGTAATTGGGTAACGCACGTCGCACATGTGTGATATCACATACGTACAATGAGTGAAGACTTTCTCTTGACTTCAGCCGCCTAAACAATAACCCTCGAGGTCCCCAAAAATTGGCTAGACCTCTTGGGGTTTTAGGAACCTAGGCCAGCCGTTACACTTAGAGTAGATCGCCCGGTATTGCCTTAAGCCGGGTCATCCTCCCTCAGGGAAGTAATTGCTAGCGGTAAGTTTTTGCCCGTTACCTCTGGCATAGAGTTAATTCCTTGGAACTCTAATGTTCAGGGATAAGGGCTCCGGGGCCAGCTTGATCTCGATCTCATAAGGTCATGCAAGAGTTTTCCTCAGAACCCTTAGCTTTTGGATATCAGGGCTCTAGGACCAGCTTGATCTTCTAGGGTCAAGCAAGAAATCCTCGTCACCGAGCATCTTGACCTTGCCGGGGTGCAGCGGTGAAGACGTGAGTGTCATTACCCTTGAGCTAACGCAAGAGCCTAGCATGTTCCCGTACGCTACGTCCTAATTCAGGGAAGATTGGGTGATTACGTGGTAATCACCTAGAAGTGACGTGGCACAACCCCAGCTACAATGTGAAAAGGAGGATATCGTTGACCTATAATGTACTGTTATGCTTAAGAGGAATGAACTCACACTATCATAGAAACACGAGTATCAACAGTTTTTGAAAATTTAACCTACTTCATAATACTTGAACTTTTCAAATCACCTTGTACATTTTGGTTGCTGATCTTGTTATTTATGCAACTATCTAATGGGTAGTGCAAGAGCCTGGAATTGTTTATATTAGAAATGATCAGGAATAAACCGTGGAGTAAAGAAATTTTACTTGCACTCATAACTTTTGGGCTTTGGCACATGCTAATGCTCTATGAATTAATTTGTATTTGGCCAATTGATACTTGATAGTTGAGAAATAAACAACCATTCAGAGACTGCAACTATATATTCACCCACAATAATGTTAGACCCCAATGCATCTATCAATCTTTTGTTACTCCAAGTTGTAATAGAGTTAGACCAAAGAATTTGTGTTGTGACCACATTTCAATTTTTCAGTTGATTCGTTCACAGTTAATGTTCTAGATGTTGAGGATTATTCTGTCAACTTTTCTAACGCTGTTTTGGTGATTCAATTTACTTTTCGCAGCATTGCTTGTAGAAAATGGGAAATTTCTTCTCTCTGCCAAAAGAAATCGAAGAACTACTTGTACGGAATATGTGATTTCAATGGATGCAGATAACATATCAAGGTCAAGCAACACTTATATAGGGAAACTGAGGTAGGGTACATCTTACTATTTTTAACCTCCAAATGTTTGAGATCATGCCACCCTTAATTTATTATGTGCCTATGCGCAAGAATCCAACAAATTTGCAGTACTTTTTAAAGTAGTATCTACTCAACTAAATTGAGCCGTGTCTCTGAAAAGGTGTGAAATAGTTTAGCAATACATAGGAAAGGAGGATACATTTCTATTTTTCCTTTTAGCAGAAATGAGACCATTTTTCCGGGTGCACCTTAGCAATTGATCGACCAGCCTTAAACACTGTTTTAAGAATATTCGTTTATACAAATGCTCGTGCAATTATTATCCTCTTGTAACTAATAGTGTATTGATGCTTTGCCGAGAGAAGACAAGGAGAAAATGTCCCTGGTGATGGGTTTGGGGGCCAGTGCAAGAGATTTGCTTTTAGATGGAATATATTGTTTTCTCAAGGTTCACAGTACAAAATGAAGATTTACGAGTTGTAGTTGAGCATTAGGAGTCAATGGAGATAGTGAGTTGTAGTTTTCTTTTAAAAGAATTCGATGAGTTTAAGTTTTCCTTTTAAGGCTTTTGAAGATCCAGCCCACTAATAATCTCATCATGATAGAGCATGCCTTCCCTATTTTGTAAAATGAATCGTTACTGAGAGTCCATGGCTCTTTATTTATGGAAATTAATTTATGAGAAACGGCTGTGTTGATTCCTCTGTAGTGCCTTTTCTCTTCTTTTTGTTTGGTGGGGGATTCGCCAATCATACTGCTTTATGTGATGGAGATAGAATATTTTTTTCTGCCGACCAGTACATTACTTGGCTCTCGAAACTAATTTTTGGGCACTGTATGTTTTTAAACTAAGTCACTTAAGCTGTTTCAGGTCAAATTTCCTTGGGACAAAGTTCTTAATTTATGACACCCAACCTCCTTACAACAGCTCTCATCTTCCCCCGCCTGGTCGTTCTAGCCGCCGCTTCTACCCGAAGAAAGTTTCTCCAAAAGTTCCTTCTGGAAGCTTCAACATTGCCCAGGTCACTTACGAGCTGAATGTGCTAGGCACAAGGGGCCCACGCAGGATGAATTGCACCATGCTCTCAATCCCCATCTCATCTCTTGAACCTGGTGGTACGGTCCCTGGCCAGCCCGAGCTCCTCTCCCGTTCCCTCGAAGACTCATTCAGGAGCATGTCCTTCTCAAAATCGATTGATAACTCAACTGAGTTCAGTAGCTCACGTTTTTCGGATATTATGGGCCCACGGGAGGAAGATGACGAGAGTAAAGAAAGGCCTTTGGTCTTACGTAACAAACCGCCTAGATGGCATGAGCAGTTACAGTGTTGGTGCCTTAACTTCCGGGGAAGGGTGACTGTTGCATCCGTGAAGAATTTCCAGCTGATTGCTGCCGCCCAGCCTGCTGCCGGTGCACCAACACCATCGCAGCAGCCACCCCAATCTGATCATGATAAGATCATCTTACAGTTTGGAAAAGTTGGCAAGGATATGTTCACCATGGATTATCGGTATCCTTTATCTGCATTTCAAGCTTTCGCCATATGTTTGAGCAGCTTCGACACGAAGTTGGCTTGTGAATAAAAGAAAGAAACAGACAGATTAACTAGTGACATTTTTCTTTCCTAGAGCTGCAAAGGGCGTGTTTGTTGTATGCGATTGGTTGTATTAGTCGACAGGAACCCTATTTTGGTACATTAGATGATGGCTTTCTTCTTATCTATGTTATATGTTGTATTTGGAAGGGTGGAACTGTTGATGTTCCTTCATTGTAAAGATTCTGGACTTGCTGTTGTCTGTGTTTGTTCATTGTAAAATTCTGTTCCTTCTGGAAATGTCGTCTCCTCTTTATGTTAAAGAAGAAAACAGTTAGCTTGACACATCTTTAGTTAGCATTTAGTGCTAATCCATGCCTATTAAATGTTTGTATTAGGCTGAAACAATTAATGCAGGTTTTGTCAAAGAAAATCCAAGTAATTGCTATGATAATATTGTCAAGCGTAGTTTCAGATTTCAATCAGCTGAGTGATCTTGCCAAAACGCAAGTTTACTGGCATTGAAGACAAAAGAAGAATGTGAATCGTACTGCGCACGGAATTGGTGCAGGTCAAGCAGTTTACCAAATCAAGAGCCAAATAGCTGTATCGAGGGATGCAAAAATCGTGCACTGAGAGGAGACGACAGGCTTTAGGTGGTTGATTTTGTGTTATTTTCGCGTCGTTGATGATTCTGCATCAATGATAAGTTTGATCATAGGTTGTCTAGTTTTGGATTGATTTTGTAGCCTTTTTAAACATTTGTGTCAACAAGAAATATGTCAATAAGGCAACGTTTGAAAATTAGATTATTAGCCGACCAGGAATGCTCTAAGGCTCACCACAGAAACC